>JAVXUM010000037.1:13453775-13475764 GCA_035590655.1 Pouteria glomerata
AATAAGAAACTTATAAATTAGGAGATACAGAATATATACTAAATATATATATGTTACTAAATCTAACACACATATATATATATATATTCTTTTATATCTAATGGGTATAAAATAATGATACGAGTCTTTGACGAGCATTAGATGCAGTCAAGTTGGGAAAAATGAGTATTAGATTTGATCAAGCTCAGTTTAATTAATTTATAGTACGAGTTTAAGAATGTTGGCTATTGAATGTGCCCAAAGGTCACCTACAGAAACCAAGAAAGTGCTTAATTAGCGTTATTCAAGAACCATAAACATGCTTAGTATTGTTTATGTTTGTTGAATCTAATGATTCTAATCATTTTGGACCCCATGCCCGGCTTAATCGGGGCGAGAGTAGTCTCATAACATCGACTATTCATCTATTCAATTCTAATTTAATAATTTAAATTAACAAATACTAAAAAGTGTCCTTAAGACACTCACATAAGTAATATAAAATATTGAAGGTATTTGGAGGCACAAGTTTTAGTAATTTTTAGTTAAAAGTTATTAATTGTAATTTTTATGTGTTTAATGAAATAAGTTGTAATTTTTAATAACTTTTGTAACTTTTTGGTATTTAATAAAATTTTTTGACAACTTCTAATAATTTTTAGTAATTTTTGAGATTTTGATAAAATTTTTAACAATTTTTATGTATTTAGTAAAGAATAAATTATTGTAATAGAGCAGAAAAGTAATAAAAATTAATACTTTACCAAATATTACCTTTATAACTTTTGATAATTTTTCATGCTTTATTGTGCTAGCAAAGGGAGCCACTGTCAAAATATAGTTTGATATATGTAATTTATTTTTAAAAATTTGAATAAAAGAATATTTGAATATCTAACGCGACTAACGAACTCCCAACTTTTAAAATGAGAAGTTAGTACAAAAGCCATTAGACCCAAAGACCTTGCACAGAGAAAGAGACGGTAAATGGATTCTGGGGCATTGATTTTTATTTAATAAAAAATTATACTTCATTTATAAAACAGTTAATTGATTTTATAGCTAATTAGATAATCAAATTCCTTTTAATTATCAAAAAATAAATTTATTATATTTGATAATTAACTAGATTTATTGTATTAGATTAATTAGATAATTGAATTTGAGAAATTAGATAATTTATTATATTAGATAAAGTAGATAGTTTATTTCTCAACAAGTTTCATATTAGTAAGCAAAATTCAGTCTTTGGCATAACTTCTCATCTTTTAGAAAAAAATTAAAAAAATATTTCTTGACATATTAATTATCAGTTAAATAAATTTTGACTTAATAAGAATTTGAATTAAAAAATTATCTTTTGTACTTTTAAAATATTTTTAATTTTGATTGAGATTATAGCACTCTCAAAAGGTTAAGAAATATTCTTCAATACATTTCTTACTAATTAAATAAATTTGAGCCTATTAAAATAAAAAAGTGATTGTTTTACTCGTAAATGCTTTTTCAACTCTCTGATTAGGATTTTGAAAAGCATGAAAAATTTATCGTTATTGTTAATTCTGCAATTCTACATATGAGCGAGTGATTGTTTTTATCATTTAACAAACTCAGAGACTAGCGTGGGCTGCTTAGGCTAAATTTAGGAAGAAAAAAAATTAATTTGTAGTAGCGTGTATCTTATTTTCTTTTTTTTTAATTTATAACTGAAGGTATCTAGTTTAACTTACGCACATCTCAACTAATTCTTAAAACTCTTAAAATTAACGACCGAAAAAATTCTTTAGTAATTTTGAGAAAACTCAAATTAATAACTATTGGAAACAAAGTTAAGGTCTTACTAATTAAAAAAAAAAATCTTATTTTTTTCTCAAATAAATATTTAGAGAGTATTTGGAGTTATATACAAATTTATAAAAATTATAATTTCATAATTTAAAAATAAAAATTTATAAAAATTTAAAGCGATCAAAACAAACCCTAAGATTGTGTTTGTTTCTTAGGTAAAAAGGATGGATCGGGATTGTGATAGAGTGGGCCCCACAAATGTGATGTTTGTTATGCTATTTCACTCATTGCGCATCTAGCCGAGACTGGATTAAATCTCTGGGAATTGCCAGATGTGTTAACTAGAGGGGTGGTGATATTATTTATACCTTACCCGTAGATTTGTTTTTCATCAAAATTTAAAAGTTTAAAATTATTTTATATCATATCATATCATATGTCAAATTACAACTTTTATCTTATTTTATATCTCACCAACTAAATATAAAAAAAATAATCTCATATAAAAAATTTAATTTTATATGTTGTTTCATATTATTACTTATATCGGATCATTTAATTCTTTCAAACAAAGGTGGCCTTTAGAGTTGTATAAAATAAAAAGTTAATGTCTCAAATTTTGTGTAATGAATATAAAATTGTATAAAAAATAAAAAGTTAGTGTCTCATTTTTTGTGTTATAAGTAGAAAGATAATATTTTATAATCTCATAATTCGTGTTTGTAAAGATTTATAGAATTTTATTTTATTCTTTTGAATGCCAAACGCACCCAAACACAGCCTTAACTGGGACAGAGCATCCGTGTGTCCGCCAATGTCCCCGAGTTGAGTACCGCTGGCCCTTTCCCATCTCCCAATGAAAACGGAATGTGTTAAATTTTTTTAACCCAAAAAAAAAATTACGGGGGGACAAATTCTTCCAACCATCAATTAAGGTCGAGAACAAGAATATCTTGAATCAACGGCTCAATTAAAAGCAAGTGACATTAGTACCGTTCAATAATTTCATTATGTAAACATATTAGAGTGTTTGATTTGCTATAAATTTTTAAGAATTTTGAAAATTTGTTTATTTTTATTTTATTATACAAATTATAAATTTATAATTAATCTTATTTTATCTCTTTTTTTACTAGATAAATAATTTTGGATCACATATACGCACAAAACAAAATTCAAAATAGAGAAGCAAAAATTTAGACAAAAGATTTAAATGGTTCGATTGTAAAATTTACGTCCATGGGTAAGATATAAGAGAAAATTTTACTTTAACGAAAGAAAGATTACAATGCACCGTACAGTTTCTTCAAGAATGAAGAAAACTATGAAATCCTATTTCAAAAACATAAATATTAATACAAGTTTATACCATGGGGACTACGCCTCCCACACCCCTAAGGTCAGTGGTAAATATTCATGCGAGTTGCACCGCGAGACTTTCGAATCGGGACATAATTTCGAGTTGAAGAATATAAACTACAATAACAATTTTTAACGCACTTATTATTAAACAATTATGTATTTTGATGTACATATACAGTATATTGTACATCGATTAGTGTAAGTAGTTGACAAACATAGGTATGAAAGATCAAATGGGAATATCATGGCAGATATGGTTAAGATTATGTTCGAACCTCGAAGATCTTGACTTGGAATATAAGATTTTAGTACAACTGTACAAGGCACAACAAAGTCAAGGGAATTGAAATTTTCCGCTTGGCTGGCCTACCTGCATTTATGCTCCATCTTATTTGAAACGTTCAAAGTTAAGTTATTTCAAAATTCCACTTATTGTAGTACTAATATTTAGGAAAAAATTATACTCACGAAACATTACTAATAAAGGAATTTAAACTCATCTTCACGCTGGAACGATTACTTGTGACCCAAACTTCAAGCCTTCTCATTTTTGTTTATGGGGTTGTTTGGAGCTATGAAAAACTCTGAAAAACTCCAAAATTTTCTATTACTTTTTACACATTCACACTAATTACAACTCTAAAAAAAATTACATAACTCAAGTTCGATTTATCGAATAGTTGTAATTTTTTTTTTAATGTGACTACCATTATCTAAGCTACCAAACAAGACCCATTGTCAATATTTTTTGAAGAAATTTTAAAATCGTTCTGACGGATTTCAAAACCGTTCCGACGGATTTCTCTGCAAAAGTCAATATTTTTCACTATTCATCTCTGAAAAACGTGGTTTACCACCAAACACCCAAATATCATTCAAACCACATTTTTTATTATTTTTCATTGTTTTTCGTTACTCCAAACACCCCCCAAGTGTCTCTTCCTCTGAAAAAGGGAACTGAGGGTCCTTCTCTTCTTTCAATCCAAAGAACTTCCTTACATCCTTAGCAGTTATCTTAAATGCACCCCCCTTACGTTAGTTTCTATGCAGTCATTTTCTTCATTTTTTATGCTTGTAATATTTGCATAGAACTCCTGAACTATGGGCACCACGGCCACCCACTGAATTCAGGCCATTTAGTCCATCCACTTCTTTCAAAATTCTGCTTTAGTTTGAATTCTTCAATCTGAAAATGGCTGAGAAGCATGCCTCTCTCCACAATAGTTAATCTATTGCTCCAGTACTTTTCAAAGTTCTTTTGGGCCCTGCTGCTTGAGAATTTGAACTCGTCATAAGGTTCATCTCCCCTTTCTCCTTCAGTCTCAACATTATCTCCAGCTAATTCTTCATCATTCTCATCTTCCCCCACATTTTTTGTTTCATCTTCATTCAATTGCTGGACAATTTTCATAATGGTGTCTGTATCAGTTTCTGGGTGAGGTTCAGTTTGGGTTGGTTCAGGAGTGTGTTGAAGGTCTGGTTGTTGGTGAATAGATGGTTGCTTAGAGGTGGATTGAGGAGGAATTTGAGTTCTGGTCTTCTTCTGGGTAGGTTCATTAGGTTGTTCAGATTTGGAAGTACTCCCAGCAGATCTCTTATTCTTCTCATAAACTTTCTATGGTGGGTCCATTTTTAACAGAAATTAAAAACAATTCATAACACCCAACTCAGAAATCTCATTTCACAACACACTTCGAAACCCAAACACAGTTTATAGTTCACCACACTATTCAACTCATTTCTCAGTCAATATTCATCCAAACACCATAGAAACTCAGAAATGTGAATCAAAACTAAACCAGCTGAAAATTCGAAACCCTACCTCACGACTGTAGCTATGCACACAAATTCCCACGGGATCAAAAATCCAGATGCTATTAGTTAGGATGAATCAGTGGTTGCACTTTGAATGAACCTTTAGGTTGAAATCCACTCTTCATATGAAACTTTTTTTGTTCGGACCTTCATTAGAACAATCGCAGAATGGACCCTGAAAATTTCTGAAGTGTGGTATTTATAAGCCGTAAAAAAAATTTAACTGAGACCCCGATGGTTCAAACAGCCGTTCAAACAAGCTTTTCTTTCGGTTCGAACATTAGGCAGACTATAGGTGGGTTCGAACATTTGTTCGAACAATATGACTAAACCTTTGTTCTAACACTGGTTCGAACATGGAATATAATCTAGAAGAATGCTGTAGCGAGGTTCGAATAGGGGTTCGAACCAGAACTTTGCAATTGGTTCGAACAATCCATCAACTTTTGTTCGAACACCGGTTCAAACCCTTCCATATCAGAAATTCTGTTCTGTATTTTTTTTTTCATTCTGCAACCTCTCTCCTCTTTACTTAGTTCACAGAACTCCATGAGATTGTCACCCAACTAAGAATCTTAAAACACACTTATTCACAAGAAAAATAAACTAAAAGACTCAAATTACTGAATTTAAACTGCAAAAATTTCAAAATTTCCTGAATTTTTCCAATTTTTTTTTTTTAAAACACTCATAATCAGATGCATATCATCAATTCATCACAATTTGCAATCATGCATATGGTTACCTTCCCCCCCAACTTAAAACAAACATTGTCCTCAATATAAAGATAGACAGTCAAATCATGAAAAGTACTGGGGAAAAGATTACCTCAATCAAATCAAGCTTTGTAAAAATACTTGAATTGGTGTACAAGATGACATCACCTGAACTTGAACGCTTTTTCTTGCTTCTCCCCAACTTGAATAGCATCATCAATCTAAACTAAGCAAACTCCAAAACGATTTTAGGGAAACAATGAATGAATTCAAGCATGAGTAATAAATGCAACAGAAAATGAAAATCAAAATAAAGAAATTGACAACCTAACTCTACTTTTATTCAAAGATCCACATTCACTCATTCAAATGGTGGTGGGTCCTCAAGATCCCACACCTCAACCTCAGCCACAAGACTTTCATGATAGGGTTTCAACCGGTGGCCATTCACTTTCAAAATCCTTCCATCCGAAGTGTCCTCAATTTCACATGCACTATGCTCAGAAAATGGATTTGATGAGAAATGGGCCAATCCACCTAGGCTTCAACTTCTCGGGGAATAAATGCAATTTTGAGTCATAGAGAAAAACTTTTTGACCCTCAAACAAGAATTTCTCTCGGATATAGCCATCATGCAATTTCTTCATTTTGGCTTTTGACACCCAAGCATTCTCAAATGCATCCCCTCTTATCTCCTCCAGCTCATTGAGTTGCAATTTCCTATGAAGGCCCGCCTCATCAATACTCTCATTTATTTGGTGAATGACCTAATATGCCCTATGCTCCATTTCAACCGGGAGATGGCATGCTTTTCCGTAAACAAGCCGATATGGAGACATTCCTAGAATGGTTTTATAGGCCGTTCTATAGGCCCACAGTGCATCAGTCAGTCTAAGGGACCAATCTTTCCTATTGGGGTTCACGGTTCTTTCTATGATCCTCTTGATCTCCCGGTTGGCCAATTCAGCTTGGCCACTAGTCTGTGGGTGGTAAGCGGTCCCTACTTTGTGAATAATACCATAGTTCTTCATTAGGATGCCCACAGGTCTATTACAAAAGTGTTTTCCTCCATCACTTATCATGGTACGGGGCATTCCAAAACGAGAAAATATGTTTTCCTTTAAAAACTTGATAACCACATTGTGGTCATTTGTTTTAGTAGGAATCGCTTCAACCCACTTAGAGACATAGTCAATTGCCACCAAAATATACTCATTGCCAAAAGAACTAATGAAAGGTCCCATAAAATCTATACCCCAACAATCAAAAATCTCTAAGACATAAATGGGGTGTAAAGGCATCATATTTCTCCTAGTAAGACCTCTTAGCCTCTGACAACGGTCACATACAACGTAATAGGAAAAAAACATCTTTGAACATGCTCGGCCAATACAAACCACACTGGAGGATCTTTGCAACTTTCGTTTTGGCTGAAAAATAACCGCCACAAGCAAGGGTATGACAAAATGACATCACACTCAGGGTCTCACTCTCAGGGATACATCGTCTAATCACTTGATCCAAACAATACTTGAACAAATATGATTCATCTCAAAAAAAATTTCTAATGTTCTAGAAGAATTTTTTTCTATCCAAATGTGTCCAATGGGAGGGAATTTGTCCAGTGGCAAGATACTTGGCAATATCTGCATACCATGGTGTGTGTGTCTGAGCCTTAATTCCTACAGCAAACAATTGCTCATCTGGGAAGTGTTCATTAATTGGAGGGTCAAAATGGTTCAGTTCTTGACTAGGCAACCTTGACAAATGATCAGCCACTACATTCTTAACTCTTTTTTTGTCTTTGATTTCAATGTCAAACTCTTGTAGGAGGAAAATCCAACGGATTAGCCTAGGTTTAGTATCTTGCTTTGTAAGCAAGTACTTAAGAGCTACATGATCGGTATGAATAACAACATGGGACCCCACCAAATATGAACGAACTTATCTAGTGCAAACACAACTGCTAAAAGCTCCTTCTCAGTGGTAGAGTAATTGAACTGTGCCTCATTCAATGTCTTACTCACATAATAAATCACATGGAGTTTCCTATCCACTATTTGTCCCAACACTACACCTAAAGCATAGTCACTCGCATCTCAACTCAAAGGGTAAAGACCAATTTGGTGCTTGTAAGATAGGAGCTGATGTGAGGCTACACTTAAGCTTGTCAAAAGCCTCTTGACATTGTGGTGTCCATTTAAATGGCACATCTTGTGAAAGAAGTTGTGTCAAAGGTTTTGCAATTGAGCTAAAAGATAGAAACCTGCATGCCCTAAGAAAGATCGGATATCCTTGATACATCTAGGGGTAGACAACTTATGAATGACTTCTATTTTAGCTCTATCATCTCTATCCCCTTAGAAGAAACAACATGTCCTAGGACAACCCCTTGAGTAACCATGAATTGACATTTTCCCAATTAAGCACAAGACACTTTTCCTTAGACCTCTTTAACACTTTTCTCAAATTTTCCAAACATGACTCAAAACTGTCCCCATAAACCGAAAAATCATCCATAAAAACCTCTAGAAAATCCCCGACCATATCATAAAAGATACTTATGATGCACCTTTGGAATCTGGCAAGGGCATTGCACAACCCAAAGGGCATGCGACGGTAACCAAAAGTTCCAAAGGGACATGTAAATGTGGTCTTATCTTGGTCGGCTAGAGAAATCTCAATTTGGTTATAACCAGAATAACCATCAAGAAAGCAATAAAAATGTCATCCTGACACCCTCTCTAACACTTGATCCAAGAAAGACAAAAGGAAGTGATCCTTCCTATTCATAGTATTTAATTTGCGATAGTCAATGCACATACGCCAACCCATTTGAATTCGGGTAGGTACTAATTCATTATCCTCATTTTTTACTACCGTGACTTTAGATTTCTTAGGGACGACTTGGGTTGGACTAACCCACTTGGAATCAGATATAGGATATATAATCCCGGCATCCAAGAGTTTCAAGACCTCTCCCTTGACTACCTCTTTTATGTTATGATTTAATCTTCTTTGAGGTTGTCTCATAGATTTAGCCCCCTCTTCAAGGTAAATAGAATGTGTGCGCTCAAGAGGGCTAATCCCATGGAGATCAGCTATAGTCCACCCAATCGATTTCTTGTGGTTTCTCAAAAGCTCCATGGGACTTTTCTCTTGATCTTTGGAAAATTGAGATGAGATAACCACAGGGAATGACTCATCCTCACCCAACAAGGCATACTTGAGTTCACTAGGAAGTGGCTTTCTATCTAGCTTTGGAGGTTTCTCTAGTGAAGGTACAGATTTGTCTAGAGAATGAGAGATGGGTTCAGAAGCTTGACTAGACTAAGCAATAGACATAACTGGAGCACTATCTAGCCAATCTAACACTTCTTTTATATCCTTATCTCCTACCTCATCAACATAATCACTCCCCTCACTAAGCATCAACACCTTCTCTAAAAGATCTCTTATGAACTCTCTTTCAAAATTCTCCTCCGTGATGGTTTGGATACAATCTACCTCCCTTATGTCCTCCTCTTCCTCCATAGGCTACTTTGTGACTTTAAAGATGTTTATTTCAACCGTCAAGTTCCCAAAAGAAATTTTCATAAGACCATTTCTACAATTGATAAGAGCATTTATGGTTGCAAGAAAAGGTCTTCCTAAAATGACAGGAACTGGAGGAATAGAACCTTGACGAGTAGGATAGGTGTCTAGGACAATGAAATCTACAGGATAGCAGAATTTGTCAACTTGAATAAGCACATCCTCTAAAATACCCCTAAGAATCTTAACCGACCTATCCGCTAATTACAAGGTCACCCTAGTCGGCTTAAGCTCCCCCAAACCCAACTGTTGATAAATTGTGTAAGGGAGAAGGTTGACACTAGCTCCTAAGTCCAAGAGAGCTTGTTTCACCTTATGCTTACCTATGACACATGCTATAGTAGGGCACCCTGGGTCATTATACTTTGGTGGTGTCTTATGTCGGATAATAGCACTAATCTGTTCTGTCATGAAAACTTTTTCCTTAACACTCACTCTCTTTTTGACAGTGCAAAGATCTTTCAAGAATTTGGAGTAGGAGGGTACTTGCTTAATGGCATCTAACAAAGGTAAATTGATCCTCATTTGCTTAAAGACCTCAAAATTTTTGAATTCAACAACTCCTTCTTTGATATGTTCAATCGGCTTGGGAAGGGTGGTTGAGGTTAGAATCCTACTACTTGTTCTTTCTCTTTATTCTCATTTTTATTCTCCTCAACTTTATTTTTCTTCTTGTTCTCAATCCTTTCATCTCTCAACACCTCTTCTACCATTTCATCATTTTTCTCACTCTCATCATCTTCACTCCTCATATTTTTCTCTCTATTCTCACGTTGGTTACTATTCTCCTCTTTCTCTTTATACACTCTTCATTCATTTTCATTGACTCCAACAACCTATGATCATCAGGTTTTTCAATCTCCTTCCCACTTCTTAAAGTAGTTATTGCTTGCACATGTTCTTGATTTGGTTTTTCACCAATATTCTCACTCAAATGAACCTGACCTTGAGGATTTGGAATAGTTTGTGAAGGCAATTTACCCTTTTCAGCTTAACTGTGACTTTGCATAAGCTTGGTCAACTGGTTTCTAATATCCTCAATTGCTCTATTGGTTTGCTTTTGATTCTTAGCATTTTGGTTATTGATCCTAATTTGACCTTGCATGAATTGCTGAAGAGTATCTTCTAATGATGACTTCCTATATGAAGGTTGGAATGAACTAGAATATTGACCTTGTAGTTGACCTTGGGAAGGATTTGCATTGAAATTTTGAGGATAAGATGCATTAGATTGGTCATTCCTCCATGAAAAGTTGGGATGATTTCTCAACCTGGGATTATATTAATTTGGAAGAGGAGGTCCTGATTAGGCTTGAGTTTGGTTAGGATATTGCCTAGGGAAGTTATGTGTGGTGTTTGTGTTTGAGGTCTGCCTATACAAGACTTCCTTAAAAGCTGGCACGGTAGGACACTCATCAGTACTATGGTCAGACACTTCACATATGACACATCTTGCTTCCCTCTCACTCACCACATTCACCTTCTTGGTCTCAAGTAATTCTACATTCCTAGTGAGAGCAGCTATTCTAGCACTCAAATCATTATTCTCATTTAACCTAAATCAAATTCCTTACCAATACCATTATGTAAACCTGTCTCTAAAGCTTTAAAACCGCATACATAGATATTCTGAACCTCAATGCATTACCAATTTGTAAAGAAAAACATATGCATCCATATCAAATTTACATACACTAATTCAATGTGCAACCCCAACTATGAAATACCCAACAAAATCACAACCATTAGACTTTGTATTTGGAGACCAAATTTTCAAAAGCCTCTACTTACACAAAGGTGATGATGACGCAAGTAATTATGGATGAGTTTTTTTTTTTTTTCTTCTATTTACTTTCTCTTCTATTTTTTTTTTCTTTCCTTATACTCTTTCTTTCCTCCTTTCTTTTTTAAAGCACACACTCTTTATGTTTTCCCCTCTACAACTCTCAACCTTCACCTTACCAAACTCTTCTCAAACTTAATTTTCTTCTTTCAGCTCAACATGTTCAATGAAATGAACGACAACCTCCTTTCAATCCATCCATGGATGCACATAAAGCGAAGTGGCATGTAAGACCTCCACCTAAAAGGTTACTAGCATAGTTGGACATGTGGCTATATGTGGAGCTTCCACTCATACAAGTATATATATTGCATAACACAATTGGTGAAACATTGTTAAAATACCCAGAAACACACTGTCATCTAGATATGCATGCAGGCAGGGTCACAAAATTAGAAAATTTTTATGGTATATAAATTTTAAATTATGTGAAATGAAAAAATTACCCTCACATTATATATTACTAGATAATATTTTTTTGAATGGTAAAACATAGAATTAACCTTCTACAATGAGTTTAGTTACCTAAATTGATATTAAAAAAATAGGTGAATTGCAAAGGATTTATTACGAAGAAAAGATTTTAAATTTAATTGCAGGAAATTTATTTATCAAAGGATGAAAGAAAGTAAAAAAAAAAAAAAAAACTGACTCAGGTTTCTATCTCGGTTTAGACAGACCTGTGTGCAGACACAGGTTGGGACCATAAAAGCTTAATTTAGGATCATGAGAGAAAATTTCACAAAGTGTTAAGCTTATTGTGTGAACTCGTGATCGATCCATAGAAGGGTTACATTGGAAGAAAAGCCAAAAAAATTCTAAGTGTCAAGAATAAGGTTCAGATCCTTATATGAACAACCCTATATTCGGACCCTAGTGCATACAATAGTGGGGAAGACAAGATTTAAGGATTAAAAAACTTTTGAAGAGTCAGACGACCTGTTTGAACACATGTTTAGACAGGATAGGTGTTCAAATCCTTATCTTAACAACCATACGAGTTAGATATTTTGTAATTAGATTATTAATACTATGGGTACAACTATATGTAGACACTCCAATTTCGCCCCCTTATCTAAATTTTATAATATTTAATATTTTTAGTTGAATGGTGCTCTACTAATTAACCTTCCTTAATAACAAGATATGTTAAAGCAAAACAAATCAAGAAAAAGTAAACATTTAGCAAAATGCCAGTTGTATCCCTAAGGCTAAGGAGAAGCCAAATTGAAGGCCTAGATTAAGGTCGAAGGCCACTAAATCATGGAAACATATCTAAGACATCAAACAAACAATTCCAGCATCAACAAAAGAGCCAAAATCATAATAAAAGGGTTAATTTGGTCCAAAAGTTAAGAACGGCCACACGACACACCAAAAGGACGATATTGACCAAAATGCCCATATCGTGCCAAAAACATACAAAAAGATATATTACATCCCAAAACATGTCAAAAAACATAAAACACTGCTTAGAACAGTCAAAAGGTCCTTCTAGAGGTCATTCGGGCTCCGTTGACTTAAAATGGCTCTTACTGATAAGAAGGAAGCTATTGGAGCCCCATACACAATTTGAGCATCCAAAAAAAATTGGAATATCCTCAAATTGCACAAAAATATTGAGGGTTCATTTCATGAGGTAATGAAATAGTCAGATCTAGCTAAGTCAAACCTTAAAAGGTCCATTTGCTGTCTCGATTGTAAATTCGTTAATTTTTTATAAATTCATAAAAGGTAGAGTTCTACCGATGGCTTTTTTGGACTCATCATACTCAAAAAATGGTAGGAGGAGTTAGCCTAATGGTATCTCTAAAGGTTAGGGCAAAGGATTGGTTGACCTTGCCTTTGTCTCGGCTTGTTTCAAAGTAATAATTTTCAAACAGACATAGCTTGGTTTTAAAGAATCCAAATTTGACCAAGTTTTAACCTAATTGGTCTAAATTGCTCCAAAAAGTACTCAAGAAGTCTCAGAAGCTCCTTAAAAATTGCGTCAAAGGTCTTAGAATTGCTCAAACTTGTTAAGACAGAACCTAAACTTCACCGAATATGGCCTAAGCTTGGAGTTTAAGCCACAAGGCCCCCATTTTTGGCCTTGAAGGCAAATATTTTGTTGATTAGGTTTGTGGTGACATTATTTGCCTATCTCAAACAGTAGGAAGTTCTACCTGACTTGTTTTGTATTTTTGATTACTCGTAACACTGTGCAGACATATTCGTCCGTTTTGTTGGGCAAAATTGACTGTCAAGGAATCTTAGGAAAGAGTTTTGCCCATTTGGTTAGGCAAATTTGTTCGCTTGATGAATCAGGTAATTCTTTTTGCCTATTTAAACAAGTAAAATTGATGAGGAAGCACCATCACTACCTAGCTATCGAGGACCCATTACAAGAGCCAGAGCAAAGAAACTCCAAAGTTTAATCATGGAAGCATTTGACCAAGGTGATACCAAAAGTATGAGGTGTGCATTTGAAGAGTCCAAGTGCATGGTCCTTTGTCTAGTGGAGATGAAGAACCTATCAAGTGGAGGAGCAGCAGCTTAGGCGCCCACTTGAGCAGGAGCTTAGGCGCACAGCATCATGGGTGCATGACCGAAGACCCTCTTGGGCGCACGAGCCTCGGGCGCCCGATTGTGTTCCACCTTAGGCACCCGCCGAGACCAGAATTTGCCTGATTCTCTCCGGACTTTTGTCGAACACTTGGCTGCAATTAGCTTGGGCAAACGACTACTCCTTTGTTGGGCGCCCGCGTTGTTCATCTGAGTTTATTTCTTATGTAATTTTAAAAGAATAAATTTACTATTTTGCCCTTACGTTTGTATGCCTATAAATAGGCATTCGTCAAACTTCGTATAGACTTTTTTTTTGAAACCCTAGATTTTCTTTTTGTGAGGATTTGAATTTTCTTCCATTGTTTCTTCAAAAGAACATGGACTTAGACAATCTAGCCACTTGTCTATTTTATTTTTGGTAATCAAGTTGCCTTAGAACAAGTTTCTTTTGTGATTTGGTTCCTTGGCTTCCTTCTTTGTTTCTGATTGGTGCCTCTCCATAGGTTGGGGAGGTCTACCTTATTGATGTATGGTTAAAGATCCTTTATCATTTGGTATCAGAGCTGGTTCATTAAACAAGGTATTACCCTGTTTTCGTCTCTTCGTATTTCATTCGTTCCTTTTCATATTCTGTTCATTTCTCTTCGAGGAATTCGGCAAAGAAGAGATCTATTAGGGTTCACATAAATTTCATCGACCCTAATTCCCTGAATTGTCAAGTCTTTGGTAACCTTTTGATTGTTGGTCTTTGCATTGAAGGTGCTTGTTGAACTTTGAAAAAAAAAAATAGCTAAGGTTTGAATTCTGACATCAAACTTTCTAGATCTGATTGTGGAACTTAAGGCCTTACCACATAAAAATTGGGGGTTAAATTCCACCATTTGATGACGGAACCAAAGTTGGGGTAGAAATCGGTGAAAATTCAGTTCATCCAACAAAACAACCCAGAAAATTTCGGGATTTTACCACAAAATAGCTTTCATACAAGTGGGTTTGGTCCTAAAATTTCAGGCCAAAATTCATTCATTTGATAGGCGAACTGAAGGGGGGGCATCTAGACCGAATAGCCTCTGTTTGAACACTTAAAACTGCCCAAACAATTCTCAAATTTTACCCTCATTTTGGTCATAACAAAGTGCAATTGTCCACCAAATTTTAGCTTGAAACTCATTGATTTGATTGGTGTTTCATTTGTCTCTACTTTGGTCATTCTTTTATTGATTCTAGCAACACATCCTTCCTTGCAATTTTGTTTCCTCTCGTTTGTTTCTAATCTTTTTTTATTTTTCATTGATATATTTTCAATTGAATTAGAGAGTCCACCTGCCTTTGTTCTTGAAAAGAAACATAATGAAGAAAATTTGAGTGGAAAAATGCAAGAGTGTGAGAACATTATAGAGAAAAGCCATTATTTGAGTGGGAAAAAAAACACTTGAGAGGGTGAGTTATTTACTACTAACATCTTTTAATTGCATCTTTAAATATGTCCAATGAATAAGAAGTTAATGGTAGTAATGTGGCAAGGGATAGTAGTGTTGATGGAAGAGTTGTTGGTGATCATATGTTGTTTGAAGAACTGAGACAACAAATAGACAGGAACAAATTTGTGATGACTACTTTGTTGGATAAGATTGCAAGGTTGGAGGCAAGGGATAATGAGAATACTAAAAATGAGGAATGTGGGGATAGATCATCAAATAGGGAAAATAATAAAAGAAGAAGAGGAAATGGAGTGCCTAGAATGGGTTTCGGCCAGCATGTGGGTAGAAATGAGGGAGTAAGACATGAAAATTTTTGGGGTTGAAGAACATAATGAAGATGAATAGGGAAATTAAGATGTTGAAGAAGAGGGTAATTTTGGCCTCTACAATCAGGGAGATAGAGGATTTCGGCCTCCTAGAGGAAGGGGGTTTAGAACACAAAGGGGTGGTAGAAATTATAGAAATTGAGACTATAGAGTTTGGGAAAGAGTTGAAGAGAGAGTTGATTCAAATGTGGGTAGTATCAAGATGAAAATTCCTTTTTTCCATGAGAAGGAAAATTCAGACTTGTATTTGGAATGGGAAAGACAAGTTAAGCTTATTTTTGAATGCCATAATTATTTAGAGGAGAAGAAAGTGAAGCTGGCAGCTATGGAGTTCAAAGAATATGCTATAATGTGGTGGGATCAATTGTTGGTTAGAAGGAAAACTCTGCGACTTAGGCCTATTGCTACGTGGGAGGCCATGAAAGAAGTCATGAGGGAGAGGTTTGTCCTACAACACTACTTTAGAGAGCTACATCAAAGGTTACAAAAGTTTTCACAAGGGAGTAAAAGTGTAGAGGAGTATTATAAGGCCATGGACGTGGCGTTGGCTAGGACACAATTGGAGGAACCTATGGAGGCCACCATGGCAAGGCTCTTGGTTGGTTTGAACATGAAGATAGCTCATGTGATGGAGCTGCATTCTTATCATACTCTAACCGAAATTGTGCATATTACCATTAAGGTAGAGAAACAATTAAAAATGAAGAGATCATTGAAGTATAGTAGTGGGCCATTTGCTGCCACTACTAAAAGTCAATGGAAGCCGAATGTTGGCAAGGTGGAAAAGAGTGAGAAGGAGTTGCCAAAATAGAAAGATGAAGAATAAAAGGGAGAAGAATAATGAAAAGGGAAAGGAAAAGTGGAAGAGAAAGAAAAGAAGGGAGTTCCTACTAAGACTAAAGAAGTGAAATGTTTTAAGTGTCTGAGGCATGGCCATTATGCAAACCAATGTCCAAACCAAAGGGTGATATTTATAAGGGAAGATGGAGGTATAGAGAGTGGAGATGAAGTTAAGGAAGAGGAAACACCCAATTTGGCTGAGTATGAAGATGGGGATGACTTGGAGATGGGAGAACAAGACCCTATGGTTGGGTTGGCCTATGCCATGGTTACCATGAAGGCTTTGAGTGCGTAAGTGAGCATGGAAGATGGGGATACACTGCAAAGAGAAAATATCTTCCATACAAGGTGTGCCGTGGATGATAAATTATGTAGCCTGATAATTGATAGTAGGAGTTGTTGTAATATGGTGAGCTCTTATCTCGTGAACAAGATGGGGTTGGTGTGTAGGAAGCATCCAAAGCCATATGGACTACAGTGGTTGAATAAGTGCAACAAATTGAATGTGACCAAGCAGGTTATGGTTCCATTCACCATAGGAAAGTATAAGGATGAGGTGGTTTGTGATGTGGTTCCATGGTTGCTACTCATATTTTATTAGGACGTCCGTGGCAATATGATAGGAGTGTGACACATAATGGAAGAAAGAACAAGTATACTTTGGTGAAGGATGGCCGGACATACACTTTAATTCCTTTGAGTCCTTCACAAGCTCATGAAGATCAAGTGAGGATTATGAGAGCAATTGAGGGAATGAAAGAAAAATTAGTTGAAGGAGAAAATGAGAAGAGAGAAAAGAATGAGGAAAAAAAAAGGAAAGAAAAGAAAAAAGAGAGAAAAAGAAAAGTAAAAGAGAAAAATGAGAGAACAAAAGAAAAGAAAGAACCATCTGACCTGAAATAAAATGAGGGAAAAAGAATGACATTATTTGTGGGAGAACAAAAAATAAGAGAAGCTTTGCAAGACATGAGACCTTTATACCTTCTCATGTATAAAGAGTCTTTATTTTTTGATTCTGACAATAATTTTAGTCTTCCTATTGCTGCTACTTCTTTTTTGCAGAAATACAAGGATGTCCTTCCAGATGAGATGCCATCTGGGCTGCCACCATTGAGGAGGGTTGAGCATCAAATTGACTTGGTGCTTGGAGCTTAAATTCCAAACAGACTTGCATATAGAAGCAACCCAGAGAAGACTAAGCAGCTTCAGAGGCAAGTAGAGGAATTGTTGGCCAAGAGGTACGTGAGAGAGAGCATGAGTCCTTCTGCTATACCTATGTTTTTGGGGCCAAAGAAGGATGGGACATTCAGAATGTGTGTGGATTGCCGTGCTATCAACAAAATCACGGTAAAATATCGCTATGCCATTCCTAGACTTGATGACATACTTGATGAACTTCATGGTGCTTGCATATTTTCCAAAGTTGATCTTAAAAGTGGATATCATCAAATTAAAATGAAAATAGGTGATGAGTGGAAAACTGCATTTAAAACTAAGTATGGCCTTTATGAGTGGTTAGTGATGTCTTTTGGACTCACAAATGCACCTAGTACTTTCATGAGATTGATGAACCATGTGTTGAGATCATTTATTGAGAAATTTGTTGTTGTCTATTTTGATGACATTTTGATTTGCAGCAAAAGCATGCATGATCATTTACAACATTTAAAACTTATGTTTGATGTTTTGAGAAAAGAAAAGCTATATGTTAATTTCAAGAAGTTCTGTTTTTGCATGGAAAGGCTTGTATTTCTTGGTTTTGTTGTTAGTGGAAAAGAAATTGAGGTGGATGAAAAAAATGTGAAAGCCATTAGAGAGTGGCTCAGACCTTCCAATCGAGTAAAGTAAGGAGTTTTCATGGGCTTGCAAGTTTTTATCGTAAGTTTGTACTTAACTTTAGTAGCATAGCTGCTCTTTTGAATGAATTGGTGAAAAAGAATGTTTCCTTTGTTTGGTGTGATGAGCATGAGAATGGATTTAACATGTTGAAAGAAAAGTTGCGCTCCGCACCATTACTTGTATTACCTGATTTTACTAAGGCTTTTGAAATAGAATATGATGCCTCTGGGAAAGAGATTGGTGTTGTTTTGATGCAGGAAAGAAAACCCATTGCATATTTTAGTGAGAAGCTAAATGGAGCAGCATTGAACTATTCCACATATGATAAGGAGCTATATGCCTTGGTGAGAGCTTTGGAAACATGGTAGCATTACCTATGGCCGAGAGAGTTCATCATCCATACCAATCATCAATCTTTGAGACATCTTAAGGGCCAAGGGAAGCTAAACAAAAGGCATGCTTGTTGGATAGAGTTCATTGAGTCCTTTCCATATGTGGTGCAGTACAAGCAAGGTAAAGAATACATTGTGGCCGATGCACTATCCAGAAGGTATAATCTCCTTAATACCTTTGATTCCAAATTGCTTGGTTTTGAGTATGTTAAAGAATTATATGAGCATGATTCTGATTTTTCACAAGTGTATGTAGCATGTGAACACATTGGATTTCAAAAATATTTTAGGCATGATGGATATTTGTTTAGGGAAAATAGATTGTGTGTGCCTAAAAGCTTCTTGCGTTAATTGCTTGTGCATGAAAGTCATAGTGGGGGTCTTATGGGGCATTTTGGGGCGGCTAAAACTCTTGAGATACTTAAAGAACATTTCTTTTGGCTCCACATGAAAAGGGATGTTGAGAAATTTTGTGCTAGATGTGAGACCTGCAAATGAGCAAAGTCTAAGGTTATGCCTCATGGGCTATACATACTATTGCCTGTACCTAAGCACCCTTGGGTTGATTTGTTTATGGATTTTATATTAGGGCTGCCTAGATCACAGAAGGATTCCATATATGTTGTGGTTGATAGATTTTCAAAGATGGCTTATTTTATCCTTTGTACGAAAACTGATGATGCTACTTATGTGACTAATTGTTCTTTAGGGAAGTTGTTAGATTGCATGGCATTCCTAAAACTATTGTTAGTGATAGGGATGTAAAATTTTTGAGTCATTTTTGGAGAGTGCCTTGGGGAAAATTGGGAACAAAGTTATTATTCTCTACTACTTGCCATCCCCAAGCTGATGGGCAAACTGAAGTAGTAAATAGGACTCTGTCTACACTGTTAAGAGCCTTTGTGAAAAAGAACTTAAAATCTTAGGAGGAGTGTATACCATATATAGAATTTGTATATAATAGAGTTGTGCATTCATCTAGTGGGTATTCACCTTTTGAGCTTGTCTATGGATTTAACCCACTCACTTCCTTAGATTTGTCACTATTGCCGGTTGATCATATTGCATCTCTTGATGGTAAGACTAAAGTAGAATTTGTGAAGAAAATGCATGAACAAGCTAAGTTACATATTGAAAAGAAAAATGGATCATATGCCTCACATGCTAACAAAGGCCGAAAGGCAATTATGTTTGAGCCAGGTGACTTAGTTTGGGTACATATGCGGAAGGAACGTTTTTTTACTCAAAGGAAATCAAAGTTACAACCTCGAGGAGATGGACCTTTCAAAGTCTTGAAGCGCATTAATAATAATACCTACAAGATCGAATTGCCAAGTGAGTATAGTGTGAGCAATACTTTCAATGTTATTAATCTTTCTCCCTACTTTGGTGTAGGATCGAATTCGAGGTTGAATTCTTTTCAAGAGGGAGGAAATGATAAAGAACCGCCATCACTACCAAGCTATCAAGGACCCATTACAAGAGCCAAGGCAACGGAACTCCAAAGTTTCATAGTAGAAGCATTCGATCAAGGTGATAACAAGAGCATGATGTGTGAATTTGAAGAGTCCAAGTGCAAAGTGCTTTATCAAGTGGATGTGAAGAACCTACCAAGTGGAGAAGTAGCTTGGGCGCTCGCTTGAGAAGAAGCTTGGGCGCACGAGCTGTTGGGCCCACGACCTAGAGCAACCCTGGGCGTACGAGAGCTTGGGCGCATGACCTGGAGTACCTTGGGCACCCAATATCTTGGGCGCCCGACTGTGTTCACCTTGGGCTCCCGCCGAGACCAAAAGTTTGCCTGTTCTCTCAGGACTTTTGTTGAACACCTTGATGTTGTAAGGCTTGGGTGCATGCCTACTTCATTGTTGGGTGCCCGCGACGTTCCATTTGAATTATTCCTTATGTAATTTAAAAAGACTGAATTTACTATTTTACCCTTACGTTGTAAGCCTATAAATAGGCATTAGTCTGATGTCGTAAGTACTTTTTGAAACCCTAGGAATTCTTTTTGTGAGAATTTGAATTTTTTTCCATTATTTTTTTGAAAGAACGTGGACTTAGACAATTTAGCCACTTGTCTATTTTATCTTTGATAATCAAGTTACCTTAGAGCAGGTTTCTATTGTGATTTGGTTCCTTGGCTTTCGTCTTCTTGTTTTCGATTGATGCCTTTCCACAGGTTAGGGTTGTGTTGATTAAGGGAAGGAGTCGACCTTGTTGATGTAGGGTTAAGATCCTCCGTCATTTGGTATTAGAGCTAGTACATCAAATAAGGTAATATCATCTACTATTCTTCATATTCTGCAGTGCCTATTTCTTTTCGTTTTTGCTCTTCAAGGCATTCGGCTGCGAAGGGATCTATAGAAAAAAAAAATGGCCAATTTCTTGCATTGGGTACTTCGAATCGAATATTGGGAAAAATAGCTAGGGTTGGAATTCTATCCTCAAACTTTTCAGATCTCATCTTAGGATATCAAAACCCTACTATACAAACGTTGGGAGATTAATTCCACCATTTGATTACAGAACCAAAAATTGGGGTAGAAAATGACAAAAATTCAGTTCACCCACCAAAACTACCCAGAAAATTCAAAAATTTTACAGCAAAACAGCATCCATATAGGTGGGTTTGGTCCAACAATTTCAGACAAAACTCAATCAATTGATAGGTAAACCAAGGGGGGTTGCACAGATTGAACACCATCTGTTTGAATACCTTTACCTACCCAGAAAATTCTCAAATTTTACCTTCATTTTGTCTACAGCAAAGTACATTTGTCCACCAATTTCCAGCTTGAAATTCCCTAATTTGATTGGTGTTTTATTTGTCTCCACTTTGGTCATCTTTTGTTCCTCTCTAGTCGTTTTTTATTTTTCATTGATATAAATTTACAAGTGCTTGGAGATTCTCGAAAATAAGCATAGTAAAGAAAAGTGAGTGGTAAAAGGTAAGATAGCGAAAACATTAGAAATAAAAGCCATTATTTGAGAGGAAAACACTTGAGAGGGTAAGTCC
The DNA here is from genome assembly GCA_035590655.1 of Pouteria glomerata. Classification (NCBI taxonomy): domain Eukaryota; kingdom Viridiplantae; phylum Streptophyta; class Magnoliopsida; order Ericales; family Sapotaceae; genus Pouteria; species Pouteria glomerata. The sequence continues at coordinate 13,475,314 of JAVXUM010000037.1, forward strand.
TTTATCACTAACATTCGTTATTTGCAGCTTTAAAACATGTCAAACGATCAAGAAGTTAGTGGTAGTAATGTGGCAAGGAATAGAGGTAGTGTGCCACGCCCCTAACATAAATTGTCCAGGAAGGACGATATGGGAAAATAAGGACTAATAAAAACAAAGAAAACCTGTGCCAAGGTCAAGTCATAATACATTAACATCTATCAGAGCACTACATTCGTCCCAAATTCCCATATAAAATAAACATACAACATACAATATCATAATCAATGGGACCCACAACCCGGGGTGTGACATAGTCTCATGAATATAAAATAGTCTCTAGGTCATCCAGCAGTCAACTCAATCCGGGATGCTCACTACCTTGCCTCACTATATCACCTGCAATATGGATGGGGTGAGCTAACTAGCCCAGTAGGTAGGACAGTGCCAGTGTGCACCAGTGTACATATAT
>JAVXUM010000037.1:13559690-13574243 GCA_035590655.1 Pouteria glomerata
CGAATATGGATAATGGTTTTTGTTTTCGAAAGTTCTTTTTATGATTAAAGTAAAAATTCAAAATATGGCTCACACACGTAACGGATCTACGTTTACGTATACGAACCTAGGGTTTTAAATCACTTGATACTCCTAACTTTGGAATGTTAAACCAAGATCTAAGGTTTTTTAGCCTAGCATTATTTCAACACTACTGAACATGGAATAATAAATCATGATTCTAAAGCAATTAAACCTAGGGTTTTAAAACAAGAACAACTACGCATGCAAAGTTCTAAGATCTAACTATTTGTGCAAAATCAAGATTACGTTAAAATGAATGAAAACCTAAAGATCTAACATTAAAAACATTCAATATATTAACAAGTAATGAAGTATTCAGATCTGGAAATTAACAATCTAAAACCAATAACTCACGAAACCCTAGTTTGAACCAGAAAAATAATAACAGATATTCACCATTAAAACCATTCAAAGTTCAAGAAAACTCCAGATCTGCATTCATACACGTTCAAACAATTAATCCTTCATAAAAAGATGAGAATAAAATCTAGCAATACCTTGAAAACTTGGAAAACAAGTAAGAGAAGACAAACAGCGCAGCAAAACACCAGCAAGTAATAGCAAAACTGAATTGAAACATCTCCAAAACCTCACAAAAACTCTCAAAAATAACCTAGATCTAAGCTATGAAACTTGCAAAACGGCTGGGAAGAAAGCTCCCAAAAAAAACTCCAAAAGAGCCCTTAAATAGAGGCAGCCTAAACCCTAAAATCGGCTCCAGAATCACGTTTCTGCATTAGACGGTCCAGACCATCTGGGCTGGGGGTCCGGACAGTAGGCTGTATTTTGTGATGGCTCTTGGCTCCTTCATTCTTCTTCCTTTAGTTCTTCACCATGGCTATTAATTTCACTTTCTTTACCTGCTTCCCTACAATTGAAACAAACAAATATAAATCTCATAATAAATAATAAAACTTAAATTTTATTTATTCTTATGCAGGATTATGTGTAAATTAGGGAGTTTGTAATTACATTTTTGGAGTGTAATCAGGACCCATAAATTGAAATGTCATTATATTCCATCAAATCATATCCAAATGTAAAATATCAAACAAAAAAAGGTGTTTTTTATTTTTATTTTATTTTTTATTTTTTCATAAGTCAACCCACTTAAATTTTTACATATCATAAAAAAAAAAAAAAAAAATCTATCATGTCCAAAATGCGTCCATGATATGTCTCAACAAAAAGTAAATAATAAAACAATTTGACACACAAAAGATAAGGTCAACACTTGCCTAATGTGAGTCCGTTGCACGTCAGTGTTTCTCGTGAGTTCGACTCAAAGATGAAACTTTTGATGGTGAGCCTGTGCTTCTTAGGTTGTAGGTGTTAATTGCTACTACCCCACACCACCCCTATTTTGACACCGCAACTCCAGGCCTTCATTGTACCACTTTCTATGAAGGCACTGGAGTTCCCTAACCACCAACGAACCTCTCCCAAACACCACGCATTTAGGTCTATGAGCATTCTGAGCTCCTACCACTAGTGATCCAGGGGGTACCCTTCCCTTTGGTCGCGCTAGATCTTCACGTGAGAACTTTTAGTGGGTACCTCCTAGACTCCAACACTTATTCTTGGGATAGGAATAAGGCCCAGAGACCTCCCCCCATTGGTACCTTTCACCCATAAAAACTTTTCAGATTTTTGTTCACATACTAGTTTGCAGGACATCAGCAAGAAGTAGCTTATTGGCTAAAGCTAGATGGGTTTGTCAACATTTTCTCGACCAACCTAGAGAGAGAGGCACTGATTACCATATAAATCTACTAAAACATGCTTATTTGTATAATATAACCACCATCTTCATGGCACCTGACCATGAGAGAATGCAACTTGACTAGATCTTTCGCTAATGATTGGGTTAGACTACGTAGTGGCCATCTCTCTTGAGGACCATCTCAACTGGTGTGTGGAGGCCAACAACCCTGGTCTGACTTTCCACCTATATAAGCTCCTTTCATTTACCTTAGATGCATTTGAACCATTAACAATAATCAAACCTCTACTCTCGCCCCCTAGGGTTAGAGCGAGAGACTTATTGGTATGTTTCTCATAAAAGTCACACAGATTCGATTCTTGACTTAAGCGGGATGTGCGTGAAGGGTAGCATACATCTCACCGATTTACCCATCAGCTACGCGATTCGTTAAAGGTGGCAATAAACTGGTGAAAGTTCCGAGTTACTAAAAAAAAAAAACTCTACTCTGTCTAGGTTACCCTATCGCTTCTAGTGAGTTTTACCATCAACAATAATCAACATTGATCCCAAACATGTGGAACATCTATCTTGATAACAATCATCCATGGTTGTTAAATATAATCCTGCACTTTAGCAGTAAATTTTTCCCAAGTATGAAGAAATTATGTGTAATGATCGACATCGTTGTAGTATAATATTGTATGTTTTGACATTAGTTAGGTGCAACCTGAGAATTTACCAAGAGATCACTCATTCTAGTACTACTCTAATACAAGTATACTTGTTCCCAAAGTTCCAATGAAATTTAGTGTCTGCATGATCTTTAAATGTGCTGTGCTTGGAAGATGTTGAATATTACGTATACAATACTTTTTCTACCTATGAGACATGAGTACTTCATTGCTCCTAGTTGGTAGCTCGTCTAGCCTCTCATTGGCCTGCCCACATCACTATCAGTTTGTCACGTCTCTCTCCTGTCAAGTATGCATCTTTGTATGACTCCACACTTCTAACTGCTCTAAACCATTTGTTCATCTTAAAATCTAGGGTTTGATGGCATGCCCAAATCACTACCTTTTCCATGAAATATGATGATATCCCACTGGCACAATTCATAATCATTATCTTTTATTGTAATCCAATATGTCCTTTGTTGGTGTAGAGGTATACAAAAATGTCAAGATGCTTGTTTTGGTACTTTGCTGAAAAATTCTTAACCTTTTCTTAGCAAGGCTTGTCTATCTTCTCAGCTACCTGAAGATGACTAAGAATAGTGTCCTCATGTCTCCATGATTGAAATTAAGTTTAGAAACATTGAGTTTAGGTGGATAGGCTGTAGGATGGGCTGTAACGGATTAATGTTGGATATTTTAAATGACACATGCGTGCTAGGATTTTGTTTAATGATGTCTTGCGTAATGCTTGCTATCATGCATCCATGCTTTCCTAGAAAAATGCAATACACAGATGAATAGGATTGCCTTGAGTTGACCGTGTTTGAAACACATCAATGCATGTGTATTGAATGGTTGATCTTGACTGGTAACACAAATGTTTCATGTTAATATATGCATGGATGTCATGTACCACATAGTTCATTATAATATATATATTTATATTGCTTTGATGGTCTTATTTGCTATGAAACATACTGATTCTTGTCATGTATGTAGCAAAGTTATCATCACATGACATGTAGAGATGGTTTATGTATTCATATCTATCTAAGAGCCTTATTAGCGAAATTAATATTAATTTACATATCATGTTAGCTGAGTGGCATTACTGATTGTGTCATTTTGTAAGGACTGACAGGAGGATTTGTTACCAGAATTAGAGGATTAGAAAACCTCCTTTCTCTGGGGCCTAATACAAGGGACAACATTCCTTGAATTCCTTTACCCTTTGCACTTTTGCATGTTTTGCTCCTATTAGATAATAAGGACACCACAAGAGCCGCTAACAGCTCTGAATTATTAAATATCCTACTGTCTGCCACTGGCACATCTTTCCTTGAACAAACAAGTTGGCAGCCTTCATAGAATGTTCAACATGTCTGCTGCTGCCTCAAACTATCTAAAGGCAGCAGCATCTTTTAAAGTTGGAGGAGCGCTCTCTGGGTACTTCTTGGGTATTCAGCAATGTCAGGTTCCTGGAGGTACCAATGCTTGTTCTTGAGTCTTGTTGCTTTCATTGTTCTGTCAGAAGCATCTAGATTTCCAAAGGTTTACTGGGAACAGATGCTTCCCAAGAAACTTCCTTCTCCTTCTTCATCTCCCTCTAAAGGTACAAATTCCATAACCAAGTCATCTTCTCCAGCTGTAAAAACTCAGAGAAACCACCACCCATCCTCGGATGGGAAGCTCTAGTTTCAATCTGATCAGGCGGTGGGTGACCGTAGAAGAGTTCAATCTTGAACTGCAGTGATTGAAGGAAGGTGGCAGTTTTGGGCGGAGGATTTGTTTATTGCAGGAAGTTCTGTTGGCCTATGTGAATATGATCAACTGATCATTCGTAGGCATGGATCAAACGCAAATGATCTGCAATCTTATGTAAAGATGACCGAGTTGATAGATATTCGTCAATAATCAGGATAAGTATGTTGATTCTGAACTCGGGGAGATTAGTTCAAATGGCCAATTTTGAATTAGGGACGTTGATTGCATTGTATGTAGAAGTGATCAAGACCTATGAATAGCTCGTTGATTGTCACTGTAATCATCTGTGAATTAATTATCTCTTGTAATATACATTTTTCCTATGAAATAAATTCAACCAGCTGATTTTCTCAGGCAAAAGGGTAATAATTTTCTTGATTTCCAGCCATAACCTTTTTTTAGCTTTTGCCAATTTCTTTGATTAATTGTTCCCTGGATATGCATTATGTTTTGGGGATTGCATGATTTTCTTTTTCATTACTCCTATTTTAAAACGAACCCCCTCTCATGGTGGAGCTGTGAACCTAAAGAGGAGCACGTACTGTAGTCTGTATAATAAATACATGCTTCCCAGATTAAGCAAGACCAAGGCCAAGTTGGTATGGCCTCGAGGGGAGAAAACCCTTATGGAATGAATTTTGAATACACGATCTGTTCGAATTTACAATTTAAGACTGCCTATCTCTACTGGGCTACCTTTAAGGTAGTATCAGCATCTCTTGCTCGGTTTTCCAGAAGTGGGTTCTGAGATGTTTCTTCATAACCCATATATATATATATGGACTTTGTAGCAAAAGGGGGATAAGGGGGATAACTAGGGGCCATATGTTGAGATTGGACAAGCTCTGCTAGAGCTTCAAATTAACAGCAGAGCGGGGTACTTCCAGAATTTCTGAAGGACTCTTTCAATTTGGTCTTTAATCACTGCGGATGTTCCCATCTTGAATCTGCTAAAACCTTATTGGTTATCTGTAATCCTTTAAAAATATATAGCCTCCAAATGTCTAAACAACTTTGGTGGCGTTTGATTTGCAATTTGATTTTTTGTTTTTTGTTTATATAGGTTTTTTTTTTTTCTATTTTGGGATTTATATTTTAAGAATGACAATTTTTGTTTATTATATTTCTAAATTTTTGTGTTTTAAGTAAAAAAAGTTTAGAATGACTTTTGATTATTTTGTATTTTATATGTAAACTTATTTTTTATTTGTAAAATAGATTTAAAAAATACAAGTGACTTAATGTGTTTTCTATTAATTTTATTATTTTTACAAAATGTAAAATAAAAATAGGATCAAAATAAGTATACCAAATGAAATTTTAATATTAGATAAATTATAATTTTCACATCCGTCGTTCTACATTAAATTTCACATAGCTCTATTTACCTTCATTATGGCAGCCATCTACATATACGTGGACAAGTTTCAATTTAATTATTTCAAAAGATATAAAATTTTGTTAGGAGGGGAAGGAGTGGGAAAAAAAAATACGCTTGCAGTAGAATTTAATTTAATTTAATTTTTTTGACATGCATTAGCTACTCTGCTGATTTGTTTTTAGTTTTTTTTCTTTATTTTATTTTTTAATTTCTTAATTAAATATTTTTTAATATTAAATTATTTATAATCAATTTAAAATTTAAAATATTTTGATTAGGAGTAATAGTCTTTGGCTTATGCATGTTTGGTGGCTATTTTGACTTGACAGCTTACGGGACGTTTGATAGTTAAAAAAAAACCTAATTTTTAATAATTTTTTGTATTTTTTTATGAATTATAATTTGAATGAAAATGTATTTTTTAATAATTTTTTATAATTTTTTTAGTATTTAGTAAAATTGTTACTGTAACAGAATAAAAAAATGATAACTTTTGTGTATTTGATAAAATTTTTTACTGTAACAAGATAGAAAAACAAGAAAAAATAGAGCCCACAATAATAATAATTTATTATAATGAAGCAAAAAAATTACAAAAATTAGGAGTTCACTAAACATTAAATTACTATAATAATTCAACCCAACTTTAGATAGTTTTTTAGTGAAATTAATAAGTGAGAGTCCAAATGCAGGAATCAGAATTGTAGACTCGCAGTGGAGTGTTGGTTTGACATCAAATAATACGAGGAGGGAAACTCTTACCCCGCAGTGGAGTGTTGGTTTGACATCAAATAATACGAGGAGGGAAACTCTTACCCCGCCAGTCGCCTAATTATGATTGATTAAATTAAATTAAATTAAATTAATATGAAATATATTTCATTGAATTGAATTAATTTTTTAAAAAGTAATAAAATTAAATAATTTTTAAAAATAAAATTTAATAATTGTAAATAAAATTATATTTTCAAATATTGTTTTAATTTTTATTTTAAGAAAAAGAACAATAACAAAAAACAAAAAGCAAAAAATAAAAATACAAAATATAAACAAAAAACTATAAATAGAAAAAGACAGTGCTACCAAACCAGTCTTACGTATTTTGAGATGTTCAAAGTCTATTCAAACTCAAACGGTTGACTCGTTTGAAAATGGAGCCAAAATTAAATAAAAGCTCTATTCATGATAAAATTTTAATATAATTTTTAGAATGAAACAGCACAGTATCATGATATAAATACGAAACTAATAAATACAATAATATATTTTTATATATATATTTAATTACATAGATAAATGTTAAAGGTGTGCAAGCCATTAAAGAATAAAGTTAGACAATATTCACACTTAACAAACTTAATTTTTTTTCTATTCAGGTTCAGCTTATTTCTTGAGGGGTAATTAATGTTATACAATTTCAAAAGTAGACCATAAAATATAAGCAAAATGATGTGGAATGTTAGTTGTTGTTTGCCTATCATTTAAAAATAATAAACCCATAAATATTTATTTTACTTTTAATTTTACTATCCCCACATTATTCTTCTCTACTTTTCCATATATATTTTTATAATTTAATAGCAATACTCCCTTTATTACATGAACCAGTCCAGCCCATAACACAATTATCAGTGACAAAATTTGTGCATGAATAGCTCCAGTGATTTGGAGTTCATAGTTTCCCCTACTTTGGGGAGGTTTGGAAGAGGTGGGTTGGAATTGATCAAATTTAGAAGAAAGTCTGCACCTCCTACGTAAAATATTTCATTTCAATGAAAGTGTTAAACCTCATGGGTTGGAATTGGTCAAATTTAGAAGAAAGTCAGCCCCTCCTAGGTGAAACATTCCATTTCAGTGACAGTTATTTCAACGTTTAAGAGAAACACAATTGTACTATTTATTGGACCAAAGGTTTCATATATATACTCAACATGGGGGATGATTAGAAAGATCCCAACTTATGTTCACTATACAAGAGAGCTTATCAACAAAATCCTAGTTTATACAATCTTAGACTAATTAAACTTATCTTCACTAATAATATACAATCTATGACCATCTTTGATTAAATAATTTATACATATGGTAATACTTCCCCTCAAGTTGGAATAGGGAAATAGATAATGCACAACTTGAAAGAAAGATTTTGAATGAATTAACACTGAGAGTTTTAATAACAAAATGATTGGATGAACTTTTGTGGGAAGATATGTAAGGATAAGAAGTCAACGTGATATTTTTTTAAAATGAAATGGCAATCAATTTCAATGCGTTTACTACATTTATGAAATATTAGATTATGAACAATGATAGGGTGCACCCGACCGAATGCTCGGTCTAATAGGGTGTACCCGACCGAACACTCATACCTGACCAGTGATTGTGCCTGACCGGACTCGATTGTGTCGGTTGACTCGATACTCATACTTGGCCGATGTACATGGATCCAGCCGACCAACCGAACGATTGGAAGACCGATCTGATCTTTTTAAATGAGACAAAAATGCTTACGTCAAGGTCACGTGTATAGCTACCTTTTGACATACTCCGTGATACTCGCCTGTAGAGTTGCTACCTGCCCATTAACGATTTTGATAACTAATCGATTGATATCAGTATAGGGATTTGTGAATACACGTGGCATGTCCTAACTGAGCAATGACTATGATCTGGTATTACTCACATGTATAGTCTCCATGCAAGCCTAACATATGATTCAGTACTATTCGCATGTACAGTATCCATGCAGGTTTAATAGGTATCTATAAATACCCCCAGTGCCCAAGTACACACACGTGACATTTTTTGTGCCTTATTGTTACTCTGCCAAAATACTTTCCCAGTTTCTTGTTAACTTAAGTATCAGAGGCTCTTTGGCAAGCACCACACTAGTGTTAAGGTAGCAATCCTTGAAGACCCGAATTCAGTTTGGATCATCTAGTTCTTGCTCATCTGGATTCACTGCATTATCAAACAATATGCAAGGCATTTGATTGTCACAATAAAGATGCATCGGATAAGGGTAAAGATCTGTGAGATCCTCAACTAATGTTTTTGAGCCATAGAAGCTTACAAGCAGTTCAAGCTATATTGCAATATTCGGTTGAAGAATTAAAAACCATACTTTGTTTCTTAATTCTACGTAAGATTAGACTTTGTCCTATGATGATGAAGAACCTAGTAGTCGATCATGGAGTAATGGGATAGCTAGCCCAATTGGAATCAATGTAGGTAGAGATTTTGAAATAACAGTTAGAAGACAATATAAAACTACATCCAAGTGTTCATCTGAGGTGGCAAAGTACACGAAGGCCTGCATCATTATGAGAAGTCAAAGGGGAGTGCACAAATTGCCTTAGAAAATTAACCACATACTTATATTAGGCCAAGAGATGGTGAGATAAATGATCCTAGCTTATAGTAAGACAATGGTAAATGCTGGGGTCTGCCAGAGGATCGCCATTAGTAGCTGAAAGTTTAAGGTGGTGTTCCATTAGAAAAGAAGTCAAGCAACAACCAAGTTAACCAGAATCTATGGGTATGTTAAGAGTGAATTTCCATTAGAAAATAAAGATAATGGAGGGAAATTTTGCAACTTTAATAGCAAAGAAATATTTGCAAATACCCAAATATTTAATCTCATATTCTTTAGCAAGGGCAGACTTGATGGAATTTATAATAGATAAATCATTGCCAGTAATTAAGAGATTATCAATATATATCAAAATGATAGTAAAGATGTTTTTTCAGTTCATATGAATAGAGAGTTATATATAAAAGTCATGACCAAGGTCTTATGCTGTCAGAAATGAAAGAGGCTATATGAAACAAATTCCAAAATGTTTAGATCGATAAACAAGCCATAAAAATAATATTTGTGCAAAATGGAATAACAAAAATTACAAAATTGAAATAAATTTTTTAACCCTAAATGTGCACCTTTGTCTCTCAGTGATAATAATAATAATAATAATAATATTAATAATAATTAATGATGTCTAACGACCACCATCTAATGGTACAATCATTTGGCCCCTCAGGCTATCATACCCTGCGCTGGTACTACCATGAGCATCAATAGAATAGCCATCTGAATGTAGATTTTGATGCAGCAACTGCTCAGTCTCTTCAGGATACAAATCCACTTCTTCCCGTGGATGTTTCTTCATCATTCTTAAGCTATCCAGCTCATTCGCTGCTTCTCTCATGGTAGGTCTGTCCTCTGCTCTCACTCTCAAGCACCTCTTTGCAAGCTTAGCCACATCACTTATTTGTTCAAATTCCCCCCCCTCCACCACCAACTCACCCTCAAGAATCTGAAAGAGTCGATCCTCTTTCAATGCAGAAACAAAATACATTGCTAGGTTTCTATCTTTCTCTGGCCTATCAAAACAAAGTGCCTTTTGCCCCGTTAATAGCTCAGCAAGGACAACTCCAAAGCTGTAAACGTCGCTCTTCTCTGTCAAGTGGCTTGAATGGAAATATTCAGGGTCCAAGTATCCAAGCGTCCCTTGCACCAACGTAGTCAGCTGAGTTTGATCCAAGGGGACCAATTTTGAAGCCCCAAAGTCTGACACTTTTGCAGTGTAATTATCATCCAAGAGGATGTTTGCACTCTTAACGTCCCTATGAATTACTGGCATAGCAGTAGTGGAGTGCAAATGAGCAAGCGCTCCTGCAGTTTCAGCTGCTATCCTTAGACGCAATTCCCATGTGAGCAAGGGCGCACGGGATTTGTCGTGAATGTGGTTAGAGAGTGTTCCGTTAGTGATGAATTCGTAAACCAATAAGGGAACTTCTGTTTCTAAACAACAGCCTAAGAGTTTTACCACATTTCGATGGTTGATTTGTACGAGGACGACCACCTCATTGATGAACTGCTCGATTTGGCTTGTATCACTTATTTTTGACTTCTTAATGGCAACCACTGTATTGTCTTGTAATACTCCTCTGTATACTATTCCATAGCTGCCTTGACCTATGATTCTACTGTTGTCGTAGTTGTCTGTAGCCTTTTTGAGTTCATCAGCAGAAAAGATTTTCTCTGTTCCTACTGATTTTTTGTGCCTTGAGAGCTGTTGTTTTAACATTAAGCCCCCATTTTGATGAAAGAATTTTTCTTTGAGTTTCATCAACTTTCTCTTCTTGAGCATCCAATATATCCAAGAACTTCCCAGAAATAAAACTAAAAGGCCTGCGCTTAAACCTGCATATATATATAGTCACTTCTTAATGCCATAAATGTGATTGAAGATGGAAAGAAAATGTAATATAATTCAGTTGAATGCTCAATCCATGATAATTGAAATAAATTAAAAAAAATAATAAAGTATAATCAAATAAATAAAATTGACAAATTAGTAAACAAATAAATAAATAATTAATGGATTGTTCTTTAAGAAAAAAATAGGAGAAATAGGGGTATTGTGTTTTTCTATTTCTTTTTCTTGCTGCCTTCAAATTTGTCATGGGTTCAAGTTTAATTTGCAAGGTTGTTATATTATTCTACCGTGGACAGCAAAAATAGATGGATATATATATTACGTTAAAAGCAGTGTGAACGGTTTGAAGACATGATGATGATTAATGAAAAAGCCTTACACCTCTAGAAGATTACAGCTTTCAAAAGGATGAAAATATTTAACAGATGCCTTTGAAAAGTATTCCATGACTTAGCTCTCTCTATATCATTAAGATATCTTAATATTTTTTTAACAGTTTTATATCAAATAAAATATAAATATTTAATTATCATTTTAGAATAATTTTTTATATTTAAAATTTTAAAAAATTTCACTTTTGTTAAATTTTAGAGTTCTTTTTACACTCTAAACGACCTCTAAGATATGTCTATGGACTAAACTACTGACATTATAGATTAATTTGTTGATTTCTTATACAGATTGTTACATACATTGACATAGTCAATTCTCCAAAAAAATAAAAACAAAAACTTTTCATACCTACACAAATACCAGTGGAAGAACGCAACCCATTGACATCTACCACAGTCCCACAAATATATAGATAATTAATGACTTTCTATGTTTACACAAGAAAAGACTTATAATGAAGAGGAACATGTATACTAAATGCATAAGATCGAAACAATTAATTGAATTTATAAGTCAAGACTTTTTGTAGCTTATATTTTTGAAATTTCTATTTTGATTTGGTAAAGTTGACAAGATAAATTTAAACATTAAATGATCATTCTGAAACACATTTTGAATAGAGTTGATGCAACTATGCAACAGAGAAAAGAGGCAACGAGGCAGGACAGGGAATATAGAGCCAGAGGACTAAGAAGACCTAGTTTCCTTTTATGTGAATTCTTCCGTTATGGAAATTGCTATTCTGTTTATCCATCAAAAAAATAAAAAAGAAAAGAAAAAAAGAAAATTACTATTCTGTCATTGCTGATTCTCGTCCTGTCAAGCTTTGTAATTGTTAACCAAAAAGTTTTGGCATCAAAGCCATCCCTCTAATGGTTAAAAGGCCTTAATATAAATCTAACATGATGAATGATGCTTAAACACAAGACCCAATGTTCCTGGGGCGCACAAACAAGTTCCAATGGAGTCAATTGCCTCTACTGCTTTGAAAAATTATACTAAATTCTATTGATTTAGCATTTTTTCTTATAAATTATACTTTTTATATATATTTTGCTCTCACTATTTTTACTTTTGATCTTATTTATCCTAAAAATATAATTTTGTTTCCGCTGATTATAAATTCTCAGTCCACCTGCCAATGATGCTTAAAAACATGATGAATGGGCGCTTAAAATCTGTTTTATGATTAGTATCGTGTTGGTGTACCTACCCAATGCAATGTTATTCAAAGGAACCCTTTTGTTGGTAACAGCAATGCTTCTGCAACCTGTTCCATTTTTTCTGCCATCACCGTCATAGCCCTTTGGACAAGAACAATTGTATGCGCCAGGTAAATTGTGGCACTCATTGTTGCAGGGGCTTGGATTACGAGAGCACTCATCGATATCTGAAACACAGAAAAAACCCACATTCAATTTCACATTACTGCACAATCCCACTAAATATATAGATATATAAGTAACATCAACATCAGGAGGAAAATTGAAAATTTTCAGTAGTTATAAAAGGTGCGATTATCTAACCTATACATCCACCAGGAAGGTAAGGGTTCCCTTCATATCCCTCGGAGCAGCTGCAGCGGTACCCCGGACCATTGTCAAAGTTATGACACTTGCTGTTCGCCTTGCAAGCATAGCTCGCGCCATTCTTTCCCGCTTCGTCGCACGTTTGGTTTCCAATTGCCCAATCAAGCAACACACGGGTTCTTCCTCCTTTCTGAATGCCAAGGTGCGTGGAAGAGAAGTTGTAAGTATTTTCCTCTGCCAGAAAGGCAAAGCTGCAGGGATTGAAGTTCCACACATAAGTATGGTTATAGAAGCTGCCTACGCTGATGTTGAAAGTCCTCAATCCTTTCGGGATGGCAGTCTCACAGCAGCCAACACCAGAGCAAGAGCCGTTCATCACAGTATCGATACTGTTGCATAGAGACAAGCAACCTGTGCTGTACTTCTTTCCCGTAACGTAGGTCTCTCCCGTAAGGTAGACGTAGGTGTCGCAGCCCACAGCAGTGATTTTGTTTGCTGTAGGCGAGACCGGGAAGTTGCGCAAGTGGGTCTCGGGTTTGTTGTTGGCCACAACCAGGCCCATCGGGTTGTAACAATCGCCGGCTGTATAAGATAATACGCGCAATTGCCCTTGAAGAAATATGTTAGTGACCTCAATGTTGCCTCTCCCTAGAAACAGCTTGGGAGGTCTATAATGGGTTGTATTGCAAGTAACAAGGAACATTTTTTCAAGATAGCATCCTTTACGCGTGCCAAACGGGTATGGGATACTGATATTTGCACATCGATCTTCACAACCAGGCAGTGCCTGGGAAGAAGCAACAATTCTAGGAGTGCCTTCTCCTGTTGCCAATATTACTATAAGCAGCGAGACAATCAAATGTAAATGCATGTACATGGCTGCAGTCTCTTCTGCAGGGGCTCGGTGATCTGTGCGAAGAAATTGTTCCTGGACAGGTGGTGATATTTATACATATAAAGCTTGTTATCAAATGATACAAGTGGAATAGATGATGAAACCAGGAAATTTCTTCAAAATTATAAATGGAGTCAACCAATTCATATCGGCCGGTTAAATCAGCAAAAATTCCTGGAAAAAATACCTAATTTTTAATAATGACAAAATACTGATATTAATATATAATTGCTTCTCAAAGAAAATTGAGATTTTTATTATTTACAATTATTGTCATGTTGGAACCGGAGTGTGTAAGAGGGATTCTTAGATGGGTCTGTTGGTGTGACGAAAAATAACAAAAAATAATAAAAAATGTGGTTTGAGAAACTTTTTTGGCATTTGTCGCGCATCTACCAAATCACGTTTTTCAGAGATGAATATTGAAATTTCTTTAATTTTGTGTTAGTTTTTTAAATAAAAAAATCGTTTCAATGGTTTTTTAGTTCCATCAGAACAGTTTTATATTTACTTTTTAATTTTTGCATCAATTTTTTAGAGAGAAAAATAGTCCGAATGATTTTTTTGGTTCTGTAAGAACGATTTTGCGTCAGAATTTATTAAAAGTGGTTAAAAAAATTTTGAGATTTGTAAAAAAGTTATTAGAATTTGTGTAATGTTACTAGAGTTAGTAAAAACTTTATAGGGATTTGTAAAAATTTTGTAACAGCCCGGGACCACTGCCGCCTGAAGATATTGTCCGCTTTGGCCCCTCGAGTCTCTCCCTGGCAAGCCCTCACGGTTTTGTTCTTGGCGAGGACTACCCCAGTGCCCCCCCAAAACGCGTCCTCAGTGGGAAGGTTTCCACCCCTTTACTTATAAGGCAGGCTTCGTTCTCCCTCCCAACCGATATGGGATCTCACAATCCACCCCCCTTGGGAGCCCAAC
>JAVXUM010000037.1:13629090-13639766 GCA_035590655.1 Pouteria glomerata
AGCTCTGATAGTTAAGACTGTATTTGCATGTTGTGAATGTTTTACACTCACTCCCTGGGCCCCTCAGGACTCGGGGCGTGACAATTTATTTATTTATTTAATATATTGTCCTATCTTATTTTTGGTAGAAATGCCTTCAAAATTCTTCTATAATTGTTTGAGCTAAAGTAATACCCAATTTGATTAGCTATGTATATCTTAGATTAATTTCATATATGGTCATTATATTTTGGTTACTTCATTAAATTATGCATGAATTAGGCAACATGAAACTTAGGTCCTGGTGGAATTATTTCATAATATTTATAAATTTAAATAATGAACATAAGAACCTATATTAGGATGAACTCTTATGTATGATGTGTTGTTAATTAATGGAAAGTATGATTTGATATTGATTTTTGATATT
Source organism: Pouteria glomerata (assembly GCA_035590655.1). Lineage (NCBI taxonomy): Eukaryota > Viridiplantae > Streptophyta > Magnoliopsida > Ericales > Sapotaceae > Pouteria > Pouteria glomerata. The sequence goes on from JAVXUM010000037.1 coordinate 13,629,500, forward strand.
AGGTCATTAAGGGTACTAGAAAGAGTGGGTTCTAGAATCCAAAGGGTCGAAAGCCCAAAAACTTGCACATAGTGGTTTAGCATAAATAGTAGGCTAGAATCCTACGAAATGTATAAACGGCTTGTTCTAGCGTACATTAATATCAGGACTATGGACCAGTTTGCCTACTAAGATAAGATGAGTATATTTGGGATTGCCAAACCAATTGTATCTTATGACTGAGGTCTGGAGATTTGATGAGTACATTTAGAGCTGCGAGAATAATTGTACCCTATGGCTGAGATCTAGGAATTTGATAAGTACATCTTGGACTGTGGGATCATTTGTACCTGACGACTTAGGCCTGGGGATTTGATAAGTACGTATAGGACTACGGAACTAGTTGTACCCCACAACTTATGCTTGAGGATTTATTTTGGGTTCAATTCTGTGGTCACAGATTAACCTTACAGAGTACCTGACCTATAGTACGGTATTCTAATGTGTGTTGTAATTGAAATTATGGGTATTATTAAGTATGAGACTGTGGATTTACGGTTAAATTGCTGTTTAAATTTAAAACGGTATGATGATTATGGATATGATGATATTATTATGAAATTAATGAAAAGTTTACTTAATTAATGTTGATTAATGTTTAAAATGCCATGCGTGATAAAGAAATATATTCTTATATGCTTATTAATAAGTACATGTGGTTTAGTATTCACTCCTTACAGCTGATCTTGTAGGGGCAGGTGCTTGTAAAGGACCTATAAGACTGAGTAGCTGATTTTGGATTATTTTACTTATGTTACATGTATTTTGAATTTTAGTTTTAGGACCAAGTTGAGACATATTGTATTGTAGCCCATTCGTGGCAAACTATAGACCTTTGATTCGTTGTCACTCTAATTTATATTTGATATATGTTAGTTGTGGTTGATGGTAGGCTTAGTCCCCACGTTCCCGGGTCATGGATTTCGAGACGTGACAAAAAGAATGAAATATATTTATTTTTAATGCAGCATTCGCTTTAATTTAATATCTATCTAGAAATGTTTCGTTCTTCAAATATTTTAAAATCTAGAAAAACATTTTTAAAACATATTATATCCTACATTTTTAAAATATATTTTAATATTGAAAACATAAACCTTGGAAATTTTAATATTATTATTTTATAAACAAGGGATAAAAACGTTTAATCCCTAATTCAATTGAAAACTAAAACTAAAATTAAGTTAGATTAAATTTAGGTTTCCAAAAATATTATCTTTTGTAATAAAATATATGTTAAAGATTAAGGGCTATAAAAGTCCTCTCACAATTTATGTTCTCTTTGTTTCTCTACCCAATTCTAGCAAGTGATATCAATGTAATTTTAGTAAGTAAATATTGTTTCTTATTTAGAAAATTATTTGGAAGATTGAAGGGGATTTAAGTATTTGGTGAAAAGTGAGAGAGTACATTGGGATTAGGTCAGGGGCGGACACATGTTAGTCTAATGAGGATAATTGCTTTCACTGAATTAGAAAATTACGTTAAAATTTTATTAATTTATATTAATTATACATTTTTTCACATTTTGACCCACTATATTTTTACTTTTACTCATATTTATCTTGAAATTATAATTTTTACTTCTATTAATTATAAATTCTTGGTCCACCCCTGATTTGCTCTGTAGTGTTTAATCATTGATGTAAGAGAGAAGAGAGTGACAACTGAAGTTGGTTTATGAGTAAAAATGAGAGAGAAGTGAAATTATTTATTGTCATGGAAAGAGAAATGGCATGCCACATGAAACAATTTATTGTCATGGAAAGGGAAATGGCAAGCCACATGAAACAAAAAGAATAATAAAAGAGAAGTTAACCAATTGTTTTAGGGTAGCTGGTCAAAATTTTTGGCCTCTCTAAGCGAAATTAGTAGTTCGACTCCAAGATCTAACAAATTTTGGATGTTCACACACAAAGCATAGGCTTTAGACTAAACTAGTTCGCATGATTTGTGCGGTGTTGCACGAGTTCCTAATCTATCTATTGGTTAAGCAACCTGTTGAGGGCTGTAATAAATTGGTGGGGTTTTGGATTACCAAAAAAAAAAAAAAAAGAAGTTTGAAAATTAGAATTAATTATAGCCATTTTAAAATAAAATTAAGAATAACAAGTGACCATTTACCTCTACATGGCTTCATCCCTAATGGAGATTAGAATAATTTCCTCAAAATTATTTTTTTTAGTTATAATCTCCTTGCCAACTAGGATATGACATGTTGCAAGAGAACACAAGTTTGGGGATAGTTTTCGACCCAAACAACATTGTCATGTAAAGCTCCATATATCGTCACATGCATCCATTGTATGCTCAAGCTTCGTTTGATTATTAAGAAGGAAAAAAATTTAGCATTTTTTGTTTTATATGGCTTTTTCTCATTATAATTTTTTTTTTTTTTTTTGAAATTGTAACTTTTTGGAGTGTTAATCAAATTTGTTAAATTAAAAAATTCATCTCTATTTAATAAAAGCTAGAAAAAAATAAAAAAGTCAATTTTTCGTTACTTTTTTACTCAGATAGATAGCTTTTACTTTAACAGATGTGATTTTTATTTTTTATTTTTTTTCAAATGCAATTAATATATTTAAAAGTTATAGTTTCTAAAAATAATAAATTTTAATTAAAAAAGTCATATAAGATGAAAAATCTACAATAAAACTAGAAAAGATATATATATATTTTTATAACCGAACAAAGGTTTAGTAAATTGTAGAGTAAAGTGAATAGATACATATACCAATCATATTTGACGAATAAAATTAGAAAAAGCAGTGCAAAGCATTCTATTTTGAGTTTGTTTAACTTACATGTTATGTGGATTCTGCTTTGTGTGTTTAAATTATACTGATTTCATAAATGTTTATCTAAATCTCTAAAATTTATACTATATTCACTCGTATTATAACACTCGATATTTAATTGTGGTATTTTGTGTTATTTTAGGTCAACAAGAATATTTAAGCTAAGATTGGATTGATTTATTTTATTTTTCTTGAACTAAATTTAGCTCGAATTGATTTTAGGTTAGACAACTTGGTTAAAGGCCCAACCTTTCTTTTCTTTTTTTTTTCTTTCTTGGGTGGCCATTCTAGAAAACAGGGGTGTGTGTGAGAGAGAGAGAGAGAGAGAAGAGAAGAGAGAGAGAAAGTGAGTTCTGAAAAAGAAGGCCGATGATCAGAGTAGTATTCGATGTTGTGAACGTCGTGGCAGTGCCTATTTCTAGTGATTTGTCTAGAGGTGAGAGAAATTAAAATCAAAAGTTTTGAAATCAAAACATTAATCTTCTCATTTCTTCTTTTCCCTTCGGATTCAAGATAGATGAGATTTAAATTTGAATTCTACTCATTGTTAGAAAGATTCTGAAATATTATTTGTTGGTCATTGTTGAGTTTGGGAGATTTGTGTATCTATGTGTATGTGCTTATATATATGCTTGATCGTAGCATTTTCTTGAGTTATTATGGAAATAAAATTTATAAAACTTATTATGGTGATATTTTGACACACATTCATATTTGTATTGATGAATATTAGACCCGAGTTGGTTGAATTTGACCAAGAAAGATGATAGATAGTGTTTTAAAACACAAACTAGTCGAGACTTAATAGTGTTGGCTCACTATGGGTAGCCTCCAACCCCTATTATCTGAATATGAAAGCATTTTAGTCAATGGGGTAAGCTCCCGGTGGGCAAGCTGCAACCCTCTTTGGATTTTACAATTTGGGTTCTTTTTGTCTTATTTTTCTTAGGTTTTATATATATACGTGTAAAGAACATGTTAAGATAAAAATTATGTGAATTATATGAGATTTTATTGATGTTTGAATATAGCATGTTATTATTTAAATGTTGAAATGTTAAAATTGATTTAACATGATTGAATATATCATGTGCATGGGGTTGGAGTGGTATCATTCAAAACTATGAATTATGATTATTGATTGGCCAAGAGTGCCATATTTATATGATTGATGTGTCAAGGCATAGTTTATATATATGGATGGGATCTATTATTTTGAGCAAAATAAAAAAAAAAAAAATGAGATTTTAAAAATACTAAATAATCCTCAATCGATATATATGACTAAAGCTTAGTTATTGGAGTTGGGACATTAACAACGAGATAATATATTATGAAATTTTGTCACGTCCCCAAATTTCTCACAAACTCGGGAGTGCAAACAAATAATCATAGATCACCAAAACTATCAATCTAAATTAATCAGAGTCAATTATATAAAAAAAAAATAAACTACAACTTCCAAACATAGATAAAACTCCATCTCTAGCCTTTCAAACTAAGACTTTACAAAATAATCCAATTGTAAAATAAATAAACAATTAAATAAATAAACTAATTAATTATGTAGTTCTCACCCAAAAAGATAATTAACTAGTTATTGAAAAAATCTGTTTCGCCTAAGCAATCCTATCACGACCTTCATTTAGTGCAGCACTCGCACCTGTATCTGAAATTTTGTAGGGTTTGAGCATAATATAAAAATCCAATAGTGCTTGAAAAAAATTAAAAATTAAACAAATTATGCACAGGTAACCTATTATAAATATTTAACATATCATGCCCATAAATGAAACATATCAAAATATTTAATTTAGATATTTGAATACGAAATAAAAAAGTAATTTATTTCAATAAGACTACAATCACAATATTTGGATTAGGTATCACAAATTGATCAACTTATACCTTAGTTATAAGATACCAACATATCAATTCAACAATACATTGTAAGTTACTAGCCTATTAGACATCATATCCAACCTTACGCGGGTTTCTAATCTTTCACCAGCGGAGCTTTTAATATTAACTATTTACCCAGTACCTCAACTCAAAACCAAAATCGTAAAAACTAATAAATAATTTATTTATTTATTTAAACCCAAATCATTGTTTAAAAATATATTTTTTTCTCAATTTCTCAAAATCAAAATCATTTTATACATACTTTTTCAATTTGCAAGACAGTCACAATCATATAATTTGTCATGCAATAGTAAATCAAATAATTACAAAAATTCACAAAATTAAATCATACATAATAAATTTAACTTTTTATTTAACTTCACCCCTATCTCAAATTAAATTTGTAAAATAAAAACGAAAATCATGCCTTTGGGTTGGAAAGAAACAAATTCATTGGACTGACACTTTGTGCCTTTCACTATATTTTAATGCCCCCAAGTCATAATGAATGGAAAAATAAAAGAATGGAACTCCTACGTTACTGTGCTATCTACTGCCACTAGATGTTCTTCTTCTTCTTCTTCTTCTTTTTTTTTTTTTTTTTTTACACCCTATCTCAGAGAAATCATTACATATATATACGTAATATATATCTAGTTGGTTGTAATATGTATATATATATCTGGATGGCCTTTTCTTTTCCAATTCTTATAGGATCAGACTCACGTTTCCCTATTCAATTAATGAATCATCAGTTGGTGACGTTTTTTTTTAAGTGTCTACATATATAGATATATATTCGGCACATACCCGAGGCTTAGTATCCAATTAGGATTCTAAGTCTTCCATGCTATCATGTAACATATATATAGATATAAACATATATATATAAACACATATATAAACACACTTCAAAAGTAAAGAACAAAAATGTAATATTTGATTGAATTAATAATTTATTAAGTTTCAACTAAAATTTTGTATTTCACAAGATATTTAAAAGCCAAATAAAGATATCCTCACACAACTTGTGTGTTTTCAATAAGATAAATATTTAATAATGTCTCAAAAAAATTTTAAATTAATTAAATTTCTTATTATGAAATTAAATATTAAAAAAATAATTAAAGTAAGAAATAAAAATTTCTGGGTCATTACATCCTACTATCTTTAAAAAGATTTTCGTCCTCGAAATTTAGAAAGTACATAAATCAGTGAATAATTCTAGATATTTATTCCTTATCTTTAACTTTCGTTCTTAAGTCAACTCCTCAACCCCATGATGTTTCCATAGTACCCTAACTAAAAGAATGGTATTTCCTCTTAGAACTTATTCTTGTGAATTTAAAATCTTTATTGGTCTCACTTCATATGTTATGTCTAAGTCAATTTCAAGCTCGGTCCAATCAAAAACATGTGATAGATCAACATTATACTTTGTCAACATAGACGCATGAAAAATATCATATATACCTAATAATTGTGGTGGCAAATCAAGATGATATGTCATATCTCCAACTCCAACCAAAATCTCAAATGGCCCAATAAATTTTGGAGATTGCTTTCCTCTACGCCCAAAATGAAATACCCCTTTAGTGGTGAGACCTTTAAAAGCACCTGATCCTCCCATCTCAAACTCTAATGGTCTCCGTCTTCAATTAGCTTAACTCTTTTGGAGACTACTCACCGTCTCAAGTCTTAGGCGGATAATCTTAATTTTATCTATGGTCTCTCTAATAAGTTTTGGCCTAATAATTGTAGCTTCTCCAATTTCAGTCCAATAAATAGATGATTTACATGGTCTTTCATATAACGCCTCGAAAGTTGTTATCCCAATACTTGACTGGTAACTATTATTATAAACAAATTCTATTAATGGTAAATAGTCCTCCTAATTACCTCGAAAGTCAAGTACACAAACTCTGAGCATATCTTCTAAAATCTAACTTGTGCAATCTGATTGCCTATCTATTTGTGAGTGGAAAGCTGTACTAAGTAACAATTGATTCCCCATGGTTGCTTGGAGACCCTGCCAAAATTGAGAGATGAAACGAGAATCTCTATCTAAGATAATAGAAATGGGAACTCTGTGAAGTCTCACAATCTCCTTTATATAAAGTCGAGTAAGAGTATTTATAAAATCAGTTAAACGAATAAGTAATAAATGAGCTGACTTTATCAATCTATCCACTACTACCCTAATTATGTCATGACTCTTCAATGATCTCGGTAGTCCAGTAATAAAATCCATTGTCATATTTTCCCATTCTATATTGATACTAGTAGTGGCTGTAACATACCTACTGGTCTCTTATGTTCAACATTCACCTGTTGACAAGCAAGGCACCTGGTAATAAATTCGATCACATTCTTTCTCATTCCTTCTCTAAATAACTGTCGACTCAAGTTATGATACATCTTGGTACCTAGATGTACTGCAAGCTTGGAGTGATGAAATTCTCTCAAAACTTTATCCAGCATGGATGCTAACACAAATAATCTACCTTGATATCTCAAACCACTATTTATAGCAAAAGTCCAGTCTGATAATCCTTCTGCACTTAATACCTTTGCCCTACCCACATTAGATTCAATATCAAATTTTGGGCTTTTATCACATGAGTCACCAACATTGGTTATGCTACCATAGAAAAGAAAGTGGCATTTCCTTCTTCTTCTCTTAAGTGAAGATTAAACTCTCTAATTTCCCTCATCATATCCTATTCCCTCATCGCAAAATTAACTAGAACAAGTCTTCCTACTAAGAGCATCTGTAACCACATTTGCTTCCCTAGATGATACTGTAATTCAAAGTTATAATCTTTCATATATTCCATCCATCTTCTCTATCTCAAATTCAAATCTTTCTGGGTAAAAATATATTTTAAACTTTTGTGATCTAAGAATATTTCAAACTTCTCTCCATAAAAGTAATGTCTATCCAACTTTTCAAGGAATAAATTACTGCTGTTAACTCTAAATCATATACTAGATAATTTTGCTCGTGAATCTTTAGCCGTCTTAACCTGTATGCCATAACCCTACTTTCTTGCGTAAGCACACACCTTAATCATTCCTTAGATACATCACAATGTACTGTATACCCAATCCTCTTTCTGGAATTACTAACATTGGTGCAGAAGTCAACCTCATCTTTGACTCTTGAATTGATTTTTCACAAATCTCATTCCATACAAATTTCACTCATTTTCAAGTTAATCTAGTCATTGCTGTGGGTGACCTTGAAAAATCCTGAACAAATCTTCGGTAGTATCCAGCTAATCTTGAGAAACTTCAAATCTTAAACATTGTCTTTGGCTGCAGCCAATCCATAACTGCTTGTATTTTAGATGGTATTGATACACCTTCATTAGACACAATATGCCCAAGAAACTTTACTTTTTTGAGCTAGAACTCACACTTACTTGACATGGCATACAGCTTGTGCTCTCTTAAAGTTTAGAGTACAATCCTTAAATGCTCCTCATGTTCTTCTTTGTATTGAGAATAGACCAACACATCATCAATGAATATTACCACAAACTTATTCAAGTAAGCACGAAATATCTTGTTCATCAAATCCATAAAAGCTGCTGGGGCATTTGTCAACCCAAAAGGCATCACTAAGAATTCATAATGTTCATATTAAGTCCAAAAAGCCATTTTTGGTTTGTTTTCATTCTTCTCCCTTAACTGATGATACCCTAATCTCAAATCTTCGAAAGCACTGCGAACCCTTGAGCTGATCAAATAAGTCATCGATTCTTGGCAGTAGGTACCTATTCTTTATTGTCACCATATTCAATTTTCTATAGTTGATGCACAATCGTAATGAGTCATCTTTCTTTGCCACGAACAATGCTAGTGCTTCCCATGATGAAGTACAATGATGAATGAAACTTTTAGCAATTAAATCTTCAAACTGAGTCTTCAATTCAACCAGTTCTGCTGGAGCAAATCTATAAGGCACCACAGATATTGGCGATGTGCCTGGGATCAAACCAATGCTAAATTCCATTTTTTTCTTATTTAGGAGGCAACTCTACCAAATTTTTTGAGAATATATCTGGGAACTTGCACACAACTAGTGGCAATTCTGTCCACTACTCAACACTTCTTCCAAAGCTAGGCTGGTAAACGAGCTATACAAATCAACTCCTTTCGGCCCATTTAGAAAAGGCGTGACTAAAATATCTTTACGGTCACCCGTAAATCATATTTGATCTCCATCAGGTGTATATAAGGTTACTTTTCGTTTGTCACAATCTATTATTGTCTTATAAATTGATAACCAATCTATGCTAAGAGTAACATCAAAGTTGTTCATTTCTAGCACAATCAAATCAAACAACAGACGATAATCAGATGCAGAGACCTCATTAGTTATAGTGATCTCACACCCTCTACAGATCCGAGTCAAAGTTATAGTGAACTCTCTTAAAAATATAATTAACTAACTACTAAAAATATTTATTTCGCTTAAGTAATCCCATCACGACCTTCGTTTAGTATAGCACTCACATCTACATCTAAAATTTTACAGGGGTTAAGTATAATATAAAAATTGACTAGTGCTCGAAGAAAAATAAAAATTAGATAAATTATAACGAGTGCCCTATCATAAATATCTAACATGCCATGCTCACATATAACATATATCAAAATATTTAATTTAAATATTTGAATACAAAAATAAAAAAATAATTTATTTCAATAAGACTACAATCATAATATTTGGATTAGGTACCACAACTCTTATTAACCTATACCTTAGCCATAGGATACCAAAATATCAATTTAACAATATTTTGTAGTTGCTAGCCTACTAGATATCATACCCAACCTTGCACGGATTTGAGATCTATTACCAGCGGAGTTTTCAGCACTAACTATTTACTCGGTAGCTCAACCCAAAATCAAATTCGTAAAAATTAATGAATAAATAATTAATTTATTTAATCAAACCCAAATTATTCTTTAAAAATACATTTTTTCTCAATTCCTCAAAATCAAAATTAATTTATACATATTTTTCCAATTCACTAAACAACCACAATCATACAATTTATCACACAATAATAAACCAAATAATTGCAAAAATTTACAGAATCAAATCATACATAATAAATTTAAATTTTATTTAACTTCACCCCTACTTCAATTTAAATTTGTAGAAGAGAAACAAAAATTAAGCCTTCGGGTTGGAAAGAAACAAATTTACGCTATATTTTAACGCCACCAAGTCACAATGGATAGAAAAAAGAAAATAATGGACCTCCTACTTTACTGTGCTCTCTGCCGCCACTAGATGTCTTTCCTTTTTTTTTTTTTTTTTCCCACTCTATCTCAGAGAAATCAATACTTATATATATACGTAATATATATCTAGTTGGCTGTAATATATATATATATCTGGATGGCCTTTTCTTTTCCAATCCTTATAGGATTAGACTCATGTTTCCCTATTCAATTAATGAACCCATCAGTTGGCAACATTTTTTTTTTTTTTTTTTTTAAGTGTC
>JAVXUM010000037.1:13672501-13684992 GCA_035590655.1 Pouteria glomerata
TGGTTTCATGTTTCCATTAGCTCCTATGAAATGGATGTATGATCTTGAATGGGAATGTATGGATGATATATACCTTGTACAGGGACTTTATTAGGTACACAATCGACCAGTTTTTAGGCCGTTATATAGCCGATAAAATATTGTGAGTCCATTGCGTGACTGGTGCTTTTGCTCTGATCCGATGACTCGGTTTACATGATATGCATGCTTTACATTCACCCCCTGGGTCTCCGGATTCGGGGCGTGACACATCGTTTCTTTAAACTGCAGCACAATCCATCAAACCTGAAATAGATCAAAAAATAAATTAATTAAAAACTATTAGAATTTATAATAGATGGATTTAAAATTAATTTAAAAGAAATGAAACTTTATAGACAATTAATTTAAATAAGATTCCAGCCTATTTCTTCAAGGTTTGGCCGTGAATCAACTCTGGGCCATTTTAAGCGAACCGTGGCTTGGATTCACATGCCATTCATTCTTGCAAGTCCCAACCAGGTCGAGTTCAATGGGTAATAGATGTCGTCTACTTAGTTTGAATAGTTGAAACCTAAGTGTTATGTTCATTAGTTCAATTTTCTCTTAGAATTTACTCTGGGCAATTTCGAATAAACTGTGGCTCAAATTCCCATGCCATTCATTCCTGCAAGTCCCAAATGACTAGGACTCATTACACGTTAAGTTCAGTGGGTAACGGACGTCGTCTGCTTAGTTTGAGCTGCTAAAACCTAAGTGTCATGTTCATTAATTTAATTTTCCCTTAGAAACTACTCTGGGTCATTCTAAGTGAACCGTGGCTCAAATTCCTGTAAGTCTTAAATGGCTAGGATTCACCATATGTCAAGTTCAGTGGGCAACGGACATCGTCTGCTTGGTTTGCATAGCTTAAATTGAGCAGTGTCATATTCATTAGTTTAATTTTTCCTTAGAATCTAATCTAGGCAATTCTGAGTAAACCGTGGCTCGAATTCATGTGTCGTTCATTCCTACAAGTCCTAAATGGTTAGGACTCACTGTATGTCAAGTTTGGTGGGCAACAGACGTTGTCTGTTTGATTTGAGCAACTGAAACCTAAATGTCATGTTCATTAGTTCAATTTTCCCTTAGAATCTACTCTAAGCCATTCCAAGCGAATTGTGGCTTAGATTTCTATACTGTTTATTCCTATAAGTCTCAAATGGCTAGGACTCACTACACGTCAAGTACAGTGGGCAACAAAAATCGTCTGCTCAGTTTGAGCAGCTCAAACCGAGCAGTGTCATGTTCATTAGTTTAATTTTCCCTTAGAATATACTTCGGGCCATTTCGAATGAACCATCACTTGAATTCACATGTCATTCATTTCTGTAAGTCTTAGATGGCTGGGAGTCACTGCATGTCAAGTTCAGTGGGCAACAGGCGTCATCTGCTCAGTTTGAGCAACCGAAACCTAAATTTCATGTCCATTAGTTAAATTTTACCTCAGAATCAATTCCAGGCCATTCCGAGCGAATCGTGGCTCAGATTCATGTGTCGTTTATTCCTACGAGTCTCAAATGGTTGAGACTCATTGCACATCAGGTTCGGTGGGCAATGGATGTTGTCTGCTTAGTTTGGTAGTTCAAACTGAAATGTCATGTTCATTAGTTCAATTTTCTCTTAGAATCGACTCTAAGCCATTCCGATCAAACTGTGACTTGAATTCACATGCCGTTCATTCCTGCAAGTCTCAAATGACTGGGATTCACTGCATGTCAAGTTCGGTGGGCAACGGACGTCATTTGCTTGGTTTAAACAGCTGAAAGCTAAGTGTTATGTTCATTAGTTCAATTTTCCCTTAAAATCTAAATTTTAAATACATACACTTTTATACTCTTGGTGTCATTTATATAATAAAGAAACTTAGAATTTTGAATTTGAGATATTTTTAACTATTGAGCGTGTTCCATGTCTAAGATTATTTTTTAATATTTTAAAAATGTGATAATATCTGTAATAAATAATAAAATTTATACCTTTATTAAATATTATATGTAACAATGAAAGGTCTTTTGATTAATGATTTTTAGTTCTATAAATCATTTAAGCACGGACAATTATTATTTCTAAATAATTAAAGAGTATACCTCATCATGATGACCTTTCCGTCCTTTAGGCTGGCATCACCTAGTGTCTTCATCTCCCGCTTACATTTAATAGTTCAAAAGTTTAGTTCTAATCTATTTACGGTTGGCTAAACAATATTATAGCTAATATGGATGTTGTTAATATTTATTCCTGTTACTTGAGTCAGCTACAGAAAGTCATGGAACTTTGCCTGTAGCACATACTGTAAATGGTCCATATGCTAGGCCATCTCAATGCGGACCTCATCAAGGACCTCAGCTCGAACCTAGTGTCAAACCTCAACTTGAACAAATGTTCAAACCTCAGCCTGAACTTTTTTCTCGGATCTCTTTTTTAACCTCTGTTCGTATTGACTTGCGTATGTGAACATGAAAAGTCTCTAAGAGAGCGATAATTAGAGCCTCTTCTCAGTACTTCTCTAGGTGTCTGCGGATGTTGTAGCTGCAGTGGCCTATCAAACTACAAAATAGCCATTACCCACTTCGTGTGAGTATTCGTGTCCATCTTACCCTATGATCTCAGCAAAGATCGCATCTTTTCTCTCTGTCAACTCTCACTCAGCCTTTGGGAGATCTGCTAGGCGTGCCCTGATCTGGTCCATAATGGCTCTAACATCGGGGTGGTTTGAATTGTGTGATCTCTTAAATACGTGAATCTGATCAGTCAGGATCCCTTTTTGTCGTATCTACACACAATGTAAATTAAATAAGTTTTATACAATTTAAATATAATCAAGGCAAAAAAAATAAATGACACTAGAAACACATTTAATTAGGTGTTAGAGGCAATCAGAGTCAAGTTTTACAGTTAAAAATATAGTATGTGCTTCATGAAATAGACAAATATAGTTAATATGACTAATTTAAATTTAAAAGTAAAAATTCTAGAAATTAACTACTATAAAACCTAACTACATGTTTATATACAAACATGTAAGTGAATGACGAAAGAGAAAATGAAAGAATTAAAAAAAAAATTCGAAATTATAATTCAAGAAATGAAAAGTAAAGAGGCATGCCTAACGCAATATGTCCTAAATGTGCCTCGCCCCTGTAGTGTGTAGTGGGCCAAGATTGGCTTAATTCGCCGTATTTGTTGATGACTTATCCTGCATTCGATCATATAAATTAGAGAATAATAACAAGGAGAGATAGGATTAGGAACGAGGAGATTAGGGGCAAATTAGGAATAGTGCCGATTGAAGAGAAAATGAGAGAAAATCGACTAAGATGGCTTGGTCATGTTAAAAGATGTCCAACGGAGGCATCGGTTAAAAGGTGTGAAAGTATAGAGATTGTCAGGAGTAGGAGAGAGAGAGGAAGACCCAAAAGCTGTTAGAAAGGAATTATTAAACATGACCTTGCATATATGGATTTAACGAAGGATATGGCCCTCAATAGATTTGATTGGTATCGTCAAATCTATATAGCTGACCCCACCTAGTGGGAAAAAGGCTTGGTTTGGTTTGGTTATTAATTCCTTCAATATACATGACACGTGCCTCGGCACGTCACATTACGAAGTGGTACTCTTGGCCAACCAATGCACAACACATCAATTGGATGAAATCGCCCCAGCCCAATACACATGATATGCTCAATCATGCAATTTCACATTAACTTTACCGCAAAACATCAATATCCAACATATTTTAATCCAAAAACCCAAGTTTCAATAGTTTGAGGGAAGTTTGGGCGCCCTACTAAGGGACTAAGGTGCTGCTCTGCATTTACTGAGCCTGGTAGGCTACCTTGAGTGCCCTAGTAGGGACCCCGAGAACCCCACCATGGACCTCAGGCGCCTCACTGAGTTCCAGGCTGAGTTGCAGCAAGTTCATCTCAGTTTTGGTCTGATTTTGGTTTAATCTAACCCCAATCTGCATTCCAATTCAACAATAACTCATATATAAATGTTTCTCTATATCTACAACATAGTTTTACAAGTTTAATTTAAGAAATAACTCAAAAACATGCAAAAATTTCACGTATATATACATGTATATGCACACAGCCATATATATATACATACAAATTTCTTCACAGATCACCAAATCATGCATATGAATATACCAAAATGATCCATATGACATCTAGAACACAAATATACATTCGACCTACCTTGAATCTGAAGAAAAATGGAGAGAATAGAGAAAATCCGGTTTGGCCTCCAAACTTCCTGGCTATATTTCTCCCTCCTCGGGCCAAATCACAGGAAACCAAGTACACAACGTTGATCATCATGTCAAGATCTTTCCAGATCGACCAACCTTCCATTCCAAATCTCTTTCTCTCTTCTATTTCTCTCTCTCCTTTTTCTATCTTCTGTCTTTTTATTTTTTTTGTATTAGCCGAACCCAAAAAGGAAGAAGAAAATAAAAAGAAAAAAAAAGAAAAAGAAAAGGAAAAGATGGTTGGGCCCTTGGCCTAGTTTGTCTAACCCAATATCACTTTGGGCTAAACTCAACCCAGGAAAAATGCTATAATCCACTTAAACTCAATTTAAATATTTTATTTACCCAAAATAGTATATAAATATCCGAATTTAAAATACCGAGTGTTACACACTCCCACCTTTATAAAAATTCCGTCTTTAAAATTTACATAATACTATTTAATCAGAAAACAAAGATGGGTATTTCACCCGCTTCACTGACTCACGTTCCGAAATGGATTCCTCAACTCCATGATGTCGCCACAACACACGAACTAACGGAATAGTCTTACCACGAAAAACTTGTTTATGTCTGTCCTCAATCCAAACTGGTAGATTCTCAATGGTCATATCCTCCTCAATGTCTAATTTTTCCCAACTAATGACATAAGAAGGGTCCGATATATACTTCTAGAGTATAGAAACGTGGAAGACATTATGAACATGAGCTAACTATGAAGGAAGCGCCAACCTGTACACTACATCACAAATTCTTGTAATAATCTCAAAGGGTTCAATATATCTCGGCAAAAACTTTTCACGTTTCCCAAAACGTTTAACATCTTGTCTTGGTGAAACCTTCAAAGATACAAAGTCAATAACATAAAACTCTAACGGCTGCTTCCGTTTATTTGCATAACTCTTTTGTCTACTTTGGATCATTAAAAGTCTCTGTCGGATCACCTGAATCTTCTCTGATGCCTATCTCACCAAATCAGGACCAACCGTCACAGGTTCTTCAGTTTCAGCTCAACAAAATGGAGACTGCAAAGTCGTCTATACAAAGCTTCATAGGGAGCCATACCAATATTCACTTAATAACTGTTGTTGTAGACAAATTCAATCTATGGTAAATGGCTCTCCCAATTTTCTCTTAATGTCAGCATACAAGATCTCAACATATATTCTAAAATCTAGATTGTCCGCTCAGATTGTCTATCTGTCTACAGGTGAAATGTCGTACTAAAACATAGTTAAGTCCCTAATACCTCTTGCAAACTCTGCTAAAACTGTGTCATGATCACTGAATCTCGGTCAGACACAATTAAAAACGGTGTGCCATGCAACCGAATAATCTCCCGAATGTAAAGCTAACACCACTTTTTTATGAAATCCTTATTCCACATAGGTATAAAATGAGTTGAATTCATCAATCGGTCCACAATCACCTAAATAGCATGATGCTTCCATCGAGTCCTCGACAAACCCGTCACAAAATCTATGGTCACATGGTCCTACTTCCACTGTGCCATTAGTAATGGCCGTAACAAACCAGCCGGCCTCTGGTGCTTGGTCATCACATGCTGACAGGTTAGGCAACGAGACACAAATTCTGCCACATCTTGTTTCATACCACTCCACTAATACTACTGTCCCAAATCTTTATACATTTTGGTCCCTTCAGGATGTACTATAAATCTTGAATGATGAAATTCTAGAGTACCTCATCTTTATTTCTATCCACATCAGTCATAAAAATCTTATCTTTATGTTTCAAATGTCCTTCTATGAATAGACTCCAACCCTCTACTTTTTGTCTTGAAGATAAATAATACTTAAGATTCTGACAATATTGGTCCCTCTATTGAGCCTCAATAACTCGTGTCAACAACGTTGGCACCACTTGCAAATAATTCATAATGGAGTATGTAGTGCATCTTCATCTTCTTTATCCCACCAAAATTTAAACTCACTAATGTCTTCTTAATACGGCACTGAGAATGAATCATCATTGTTGCCAAATTCTGTGACTTCCTGCTCAAAGCATCAGCCACGACATTAGCTTTTCCTAGATGATAATGTAGATCAAAATCATAATCTTCAAGGTATTCCATTTACCTTCTATGTCTCATATTTAAATCACGTTGAGTGAACCAGTATTTCAAACTCTTGTAATCTGAATACTCATTAAAGCTTTTGCTATACAGATAATGCCACCAAGTTTTTAAAGCAAAAACCACTGCGGCCAACTCCAAATCATACATAGGATAATTTCTCTCATGCGGCTTCAACTGCGTAGACCCATACATCACCACTTGATCATTTTTGCATCAGAACATATCCCAAATCTTCATGTGAATCATCACAGTACACCAAATATCCCTCTCCATGTTCGAATATAATTAATGCCAGAGCTTCTGTCAATCTCCATTTCAATTCATTGAAAGTATACTCACAAGCATCATCCTATTCAAACTTTACTCCTTTTCAAGTCAACTGAGTCAATGGACCCGCCAACTGAGAGAAATCCTGAATAAAGCAGTGGTAAAAACCAACTAAACCCAAGAAACTATAGATTTCAAAAACAGACCTCGGTCACGCCCAATCTAACACAGTCAAAACCTTGGGAGGATCCACTGCAATCCCTTGATCGGAAACTATGTGACCTAAAAACTTTACCTCGGACAACCAAAATTCACACTTACTTGCTTTGGTATATAACTTATGGTCCTAAAGTGGTTGTAAAATTGCCCTTAAATGTTGCTCATATTTATGTTCATCACGAGAATAAATCAGAATATCATTAATAAACACCACCACGAACCAATCTAAAAACGACCAGAAATCCTATTCATTAAGTCCATAAATACTGCAGGAGCGTTCGTCAACCTGAATGGCATAATCATAAATTCAAAGTGATCATACCGAGTACGAAATGCAGTCTTAGGACTATCTTCTTCCCGAATCCTCAACTGATGGTATCTCGACCGGAGATCAATCTTGGAAAAACAAGCAGAATTCTTCAACTAGTCAAATAAATCATCTATCATAGGCAAATGATACTTATTCTTATTCATTACTGAGTTTAACAATCGGTAATCCACACACAACCATAAGGTTTTATCTTTCTTCTTTACAAAAACTACCGATGCTTCCCACAGCAATGTATTGGGTCGAATAAAACTTTGAGAATATAAGTCATTCAACTGCACCTTCAATTCCTTCAACTCTGCTGGTGCTATACGGTACGGTGTCACAGAAATAGGGGAAACCCCAGGTATAAGATCTATACAAAATTCTATCTTTTTGTGGAGGTAGCTCCAACAATTCCTTAGAAAATACATTTTTATACTCACAAACAACTCTCGGAAGAAAGTGTCTAAAGTCCTTCTCATTTAACCTCGAGCTAGCAAATAAACCAGAAAACTTCCTAACGCACATTGTATCAAGTAATGGAAAAGATAACACTGCTCTTGCCTCACCTTGAATCTTAACCATGGTGCCGTTAGGTAGAATAGCCCTCACCAACTTACGATGAAAATCAATCATCACTCAATAAGTGGACAGCCAATCTATTCCCAAAATAACATCAAATTCCTTCATCTTCAGAACCCTTAAATCTATCCACAGCTGAACATCCCCCAACCATAGAACACAATTCTTACAAATCCAATTCACCGATGAACTATTACCCATCGAAAAATCTACACATATCGGCTTTTCAAGCCTCTCTAGAGTCAGACCCAAAGTCTTTACACATGCGTGCGAGATGAATGAATGTGATATGCCAGTATCAAATGGAATATGCACTCAAGTGCTAAATAAAAGAAATGTATCGCATATCATCGAAGTTTTAAGTACATCCTCTTGCAATACAAGTGTTAGGCACGTCCTTGAGTACTCTGACTATCAAAATTGCCATCTCCTCTAACTTTACCCCTTTAATCACTGCCACTACCACGCGACTGGCGAAACTACTGAATCTATTGTATTGATTGCTGCATCAGTAGTACAGGAATCATTTGAAATTGTTGCGTCTAGTATGAACCAATTTTTTTAGCATCTAGCTCAACACTCCTTTGTGACATTTTCACAAATAGGCAATTTGCTTAAATATTCCCTCGCTGGTGACATTTAAAACATAGTCTTTGTTTAAACTGATCTTGGAATCCCTCTCTCTGTGGGGACTGAAACTGTTGTCATCCACGGCCACCAGATGACCCTAAACCTGAACCCAAACCAGAACTACTCTTTCGATACGGAAACCCTTGCTGCCTCTAATACTTCATCCTGGAAGTCCCAGCCTTCTTTTTCCCTTTTCGTTGTCTAGCTCCTAACCTAGAGCCATACTCCTAGACTTATCCTTACCTTTGATCTATCCTGGTCCTGGACTGAAAATCAATGGCATCCCTAGATTAAGTAGCAAGCCTCATCCCAATGATCTGCCTCTTGATATTCAGATTCAATCCCTATTCGAATTTCTTCGCCTTGATATTCTCATCTGGCAAGTATTGTGGGGTAAACCGCGATAATTTTTCAAACTTCTGTTCATACTGTTGAACTGTCATATTCCCTTGCTCCAATACCAGAAATTCTTGAACTTTCATTTTCCTCATCATTGAAGGGAAAAACCTGTCAAAAAACGTTGATTTGAATTCTTCTGATGTCAAAGCATAGACATCAATCGTTCTCCAATACGATCTCTACCAGTGGACAATACTCCCTTGAAACTGGCGTGCTGCCATATTAATTCTTACTTCTTCTCCTTCCACTCCTAAAGTCTTCATTATCTTAGTAATTTCTTCTAAACATCATTCTGCCTTCATCAGTTCACCTTCTCCATTAAATTTGGGTAGATCATACTTTTTAAATTGATTGATAATCCTCATTATAGGTATGTCTCCCGGTGCAGGAGCAGCTGCTTGAACTGGAGCAGGTGCCGCAGTCAGTACACCTAACCCGTGCATCTAGACCCATTGAGCTGCCATAAACTACATCATCTGTTTGTATGTCAGCTGAGGAACCCCACCATCGGCAAATGGTACTTTATGGTGCCCTCTTTATCCTTTATCTGTGGGATCTTGACCATAGGTCTGATCCCGCTGCATTCCACTCCTTCCACGTCCACGTTCAGACATTCTACAAAAACACGCTTTCCATTAGCTTCAAATTCACCAATGAAATACAATGAACAATTGTCACAAAGGAAATGTTTAGGCTATACTACCTAAGACCTAACAATCGTAACTTAGAGCTCAGATACCATAATGCCATGCACCTAACATAATTGTATGGGACGGACGGTATAAGAATATAGGAACTAGTAAAACATAAAATAAAACTTGTACCAAAGTCAAGTCATAAAGCAATGACACAATTAAAACGTCTAACAATCGTTCCCCATTCCCATATTAAATAAGAACAATGTAACACATCATCATGCAATCTCAAATCTCATAACTATTGGGACCCACAACTTGGGTTGCAAAAATAATATACAACAATTCCACAAAATATAAAAAACTTTTTAGGTCAATTTAACGGTCAAATCAACTCGGGGTGATCACTTTCTGACCTCGCTTGACCACTTGCAAAATGGATGGAATGAGCTAACTAGCCCAGTAGGTAGGACAGTTCAAGTGTGCACTAGTGTACATATATAACACATAAATATATTCACAACAATATAATATAAACATGCATATCTCATGCCGTGTAATGAAATGAAATGTAATGGCTATGCATCCTAAATTCTTCATCTACTCCCAACCTTATCCTGGGATAGATGATACTTAGTCAAGCACGCGAGGTCACCAACCACACCGTTGTCAGCGCTTACGGTAAACATATATATATATCACATATAAATATACCATGTGGGGTACCGTGTTAGACCCCCACAGGAGTAAGATTCAGGGAGACCGTGTTATATCCTTTGGCCCTTCTGTTAGAGAACCATGTTACACCTCTAGTCAGTCATCTACCTATCTTAAGCAGGCATCAGCTTATCCCAAACAGGTCTCTGGCTGCAGTTTGGAAAAATCTCAAAATTAATATACGTCTCATATTTACATTCCAACTCCATATGACTAAGCTCTAGTCATATATAACATCTGGGGATCATCCGGCATTTTTCAAAACTCAATTTATTCATTTTATAAAGATATTAATTCTTTCAATATACATGACACGTGCCTCGATACATCATATCACGAAGTGGCACTCTCGGTCAACAAATGCACATCACATTAACCGAATGAAATTGTCCCAGCCCAATGCATATGATATGCACAATCATGCAATTTCACATTAACTTAACCTTAAAACATCAATATCCAACATATTTTAATCCAAAAACCCAAGTTTCATCAGTTCGGGGGAAGTCCAGGAGCCCTATTAAAGGACCCGGGCGCCCTTCTACATTTACTAAGCTCGGTAGGCTATCCCAAGAACCCCGGTGGGGACTCTGGGCACCCCACTAAGTTCCAGGCCGAGCTGCAGCAAGTTCCTCTCAGTTTTGATCCGATTTTGGTTCAATCCAACCCCAATCCGCATTCCAATCCAACAATAGCTCATATATAAATGTGTCTCTATATCCATAACATAGTTTTACAAGTTTAATTTAAGAAATAGCTCAAAAACCTGCAACAATTTCTCATATATATGCATGTATATGCACACAGTCGTATATAGATACAATTTTCTCCACAGATTACCAAACCATGTATATAAATATACCAAAACGATCCCTACAACATCTAGAACACAAATATAATTTCCACCTACCTCGAATCCGAAGAAAAATAAAGAAAATGAAGAAAATCTAGTTTGGCCTCCATACTTTCCAGCTCTATTTTTTCCTCTTCGGGCCAAACCACGGGAAACCGACTATACAATGTTGATCACCGCATCAAGATTTTCCTAGATCGACCAACCTTTCGTTCCAAATTTCTCTCTCTCTCCTCTCATCTTTCTCCCCTCTCTCTTTTTTCTCTCTCTATTTTCTCTATGTTAGTTGAACCCAGAAAGGAAAAAGAAAAAAAAGAAAAGAAAAAAAAAAAGAAGAAGATGGTTGGACCCTTGGCCTAGTTTGTCTAACCCAATATCACTTTAGGCTAAACTCAGTTTAGGAAAAATACCATAATCCATTTAAACTCAATTTAAATATTTTATTTACCTAAAATAGTATATAAATATCCGAATTTAAAATACCGGGTGTTACATACTCCCACCTTGGGCAATACTATGTTGATCTAACTTCTGTCACACTTTGTAGGCTCCTAACTTATTGATGTGTGTATCAATCCTTGCACAAGTTTCAGAACTCTCAACCCTTAGGTATCATAATACCATATATTTCTAATACATTCCCAAAACCCAACATTAAGAAATTCAATATAAAGGAAAAATCAATCAAATCAATTCAATATAAAATTCTCAACTATCAAATAATATAGCAAATAATAATCAATATCAACTTAACATCATATACCAATATTAATATTATTATAATATTAATCTATTATTTATCTTTGATCCTATCATTTTATGGTAATGACCTCAATCTCTCCATAATTCATTTTCCATTCACTGTTACAATTTTTCAACCAGAGCCTAATTACACCCCGCAATTCCAATTATCGATTATTTTTAGGGTATATTTACATTCCCTCAATATTTAAGTAATTACAGTTAACGTCATTAAAATTTAAAAATTATACTTATCTCTTTTGTTTTAAAATGTTGTTAACATTAACCCTATTCCATTAAATTAATTGTTAAAATTTAATAAAAAATGTTAAAGTAACCAAAATTATAGGTGTTTGTCTTTTTATCCCTCATTCTCTTATTTCTTCATTAGTTTTTTTTTTTTTTTTTCCAGAAATCCCCCTAAATGTTTTCTACTTACTTTTTTCTTGCTTTTTAACTCCACCTATGTTGGGGTTTCTTGACGTAGCCGGTCCCAAGCCCGGATAAAGGAGGAGGGTTATGCGTTAGGTAGCCGACAGCCAGCACAATATTTCAGTCGAATTTTTTTAATGGATTTGAGACTTAATAAAATTTCGTTGGGGCGTACCCTACTCAGCGACGCGCTGTATAGTCCGAGTACAGCGATAAATAGGCAAGGACCGCTGCATCGGTGCCCGGGTGCAATGTTAAATAGGCAAGGGTCCTCACACTTGCTTAGACGAGTGAGGGGGGTAAGGAAGCTAGTCCAAAATAGAAAACTG
>JAVXUM010000037.1:13686091-13704990 GCA_035590655.1 Pouteria glomerata
AACTCAGCCCAGTAAAATTTCAATAGTCCACTTAAACTCAATATAAAAATATTATTTATCCAAAATAATACAAAAATTTACCAAATTTAGGTACCGGGTATTACATACTCCCACCCTTAAAAAAATTTCATCCTCGAAATTTGCAGTACATCACTAGTCATCAAACAAAGATTGGTACCTCACCCGCATCACTGACTCATGTTCCTAAGTGGATTCCTCAACTCCACGGTGTCGTCATAACACACGAAATAATAGGATGGTCTTGCCACATAAAACTTATTCACGCTTGTCTCCAATCTGAACTGGCAGATTCTTAACGGTGATATCCTCCTTAATGTCCAATTTTTTCCAACTAATGATATAAGAAGGGTCCGGTATATACTTCCAGAGTATAGAAATATAGAACACATTGTGAACCCAAGCTAACTGTGGAGGAAACGCCAACCGATATGCTACCTCGCTAATTCTAGCAACAATCTCGAAGGGTCCAATATACCTTGTTGATAGTTTTCCACATTTCCTGAAACATACCACACCCTGTCTTGGTGAAATCCTAAAAAATACAAAATCACCGACCTGAAACTTCAATGGCCGTCTTCGTTTATCAGCATAATTTTTCTGTTTACTCTGGACTGTTAAAAGTCTCTGTTTGATGACTTTAATCTTCTCTTGTGCTTGTCTTACCAAGTCAGGACTAACCGTTACAGGTTCTCCAGTTTCAGCCTAGCATAACGGAGATTTGCAAGGTCGTCCATATAAAGCTTCGTAGGGAGCCATACCAATATTTGTCTAATAAGTGTTATTGTACACAAATTCCACCAATGGTAGATGGTTTTCCCAATTCCCCCTATCGTCAGCACATAGGATCTCAATATGTCCTCTAAAACCTGAATCGTCCGCTCAAATTGCCCATCTATCTGCGGATGAAATGCCGTACTGAAACATAGTTGAGTCCCAAGTACCTCCTATAAACTCTGCCAAAATTGAGCCGTAAACACTGGATCTCGGTCAGACACAATAGACAACAGCGTACCAAGCATATGAATGAGCTCTTGAATGGAGAGCTGACACCGTTCCTCCATGGAATCCTTATTCCTAACGGGCAGAAAATGAGCCAACTTTGTCAATCGATCCACAATCACCTAGATAGCGTTATGCCTCCTTCGCGTCCTTAGCAATCTCGTCACAAAGTCCACGGTCACGTGGTCCTACTTTCACTGTGCCACGGGTAATGGCTGTAGCAACCCTGCCAGCCTCTGGTGCTCAACTTTCACTTACTGACAAGTTAGGCAACGAGACACAAATTTCGCCACATCCTGCTTCATACTACTCTACCAGTACTGTCGTCCCAAATCCTTATATATTTTGGTTCCTCCAGCACGTACAGCAAACCTTGAATAACGGAACTCCCGAAGTACCTCTTCTCTAATTCCATCCACATCGGCACAAAAATCTTATTTCTAAGTTTCAAAGGTCCTTCTGCAGATAGACGCCAACCCTCTACTTCCTGTCCCGACGACAAATAATATTTTATTTTCTGACAATACTGGTCTCTCTGCTGAGCCTCTATCACCCGTGTCAATAACATAGCACCACTTGCAAACAATTCACACTGGAGTAGGTAGTGCCATCTTCATCGTCATCTTCCCACCAAAATTCAAACCCACCAACGTCTTCCTGAAGATGCCACTAGGAATGAATCATTGCTACCGCTAGATTCTGTGATGTCCTGCTCAAAGCATCAACCACCACATTAGTTTTTCCTGGATAATACTGAAGATCGAAATCGTAATCATCTAGGTACTCCATCCATCTCCTTTGTCTTATGTTGAAATCACGCTGAGTGAACAAATACTTCAAACTATTGTGATCTAAATATACTTTAAATCTTTCACTATATAGATAATGCCGCCAAGTCTTCAAAGTGAAAACTATCGCGGCCAACTCCAAGTCAAGGGTAGGATAATTCCTTTCATGTGGCTTCAATTGCCTAGACCCATACGCTACCACCTGCTCATTCTATATCAGCACACACCCCAAACCTTCTCGTGAAGTTTCACAATAAACTAAATATCCCTCTCCACATTCAGGTATAATCAGTACTGGAGCTTTCGTCAACCTCTTCAATTCATTAAAAGCATGCTCACACGCATCATCCCATTTAAACTTCGCCTCTTCTGAGTTAACTGAGTCATTGGGCCCGCCAACCGAGAAAAATCCTGAATAAAATAGCCATAATAACCGGCCAAACCCAAGAAACTACGGATTTCAAAAACAGACCTCGGTCGCGCCAAATCTACCACAGCCGAAACCTTGGATAGATCCACTGCAATTCTTTAACCAAAAACTACATGACCCAGAAACTTCAACTTGGATAACCAAAATTCACATTTGCTTGCCTTTGCATATAATTTATGGCCCCGACGTGTCTGCAAGACTACCCTCAAATGTTGCTTGTACTCATGTTCATCATGAGAATAAATTAAAATATCATCGATAACACTACCACGAACCAATCTAAAAATGGTCGGAAAACCCTATTCATCAAGTCCATAAACACTGTAGGAGCATTCGTCAACCCAAATGGCATGACCACAAACTCAAAGTGATCATATCGGGTATGAAATGCAGTCTTGGGAATATCTTCTTCCCAAATTCTCAACTGATGGTATCCCGACCGAAGATAAATCTTGGAGAAACAAGTAGAACCCCTTAACTGATCAAACAGATCATCTATCCTGGGCAACGGATACTTATTCTTAATTATTACTGAATTCTCCAATCAATAATCCACACATAATCTCAAGGTCTTATATTTTTTCTTTACAAAAACTACCGATACTCCCCACGACGATGTACTCGGTTGGATAAAATCTCAAGAATACAAATCATTAAATTGCACCTTTAACTCCTTCAATTCTGTTGGTGCCATACGATACAATGTCATTGAAATAAGCGCCACGCCGGTATAAGATCTATGCAAAATTCGATCTCTCTTTCTGTGAAGTTAGCTCCCACAACTCATTCGGAAACACATCCTCATACTCACAGACAACCTTTGGAAGAAAGTGCCTAGAGTCCTTCTCATTCAAACTTAAATTATCCAGTAACCCCGAAAACTTTCCAACGCACCTTGTATCCAGTAATGGGGATGGCAACATGGCTCTAGCCTCACCCCGAGTCTTCACTACGGTGCCATCCGATAGGATAGCCGTCACCAACTTACGATGACAATCAATCGTCACCCGATAAGTGGACAGCCAATCCATTCCCAAAATTACATCAGATTCGTTCATTTTCAAAACTCTCAAATCGATCTATAATTGAACAACACCTAACTGCAGAACACTATCCCTACAACTCCAATTTAACAATGGACTACTACCCATCGGAAATTCCACATACATTGGCACTTCAAGCCTTTCGAATTCAAGTCTAAAACTGAAACCATTCACATGATTTCCTCTAACCACCATTCCCGATATTTAAACAATTTGTAATTCTCACATTTAGGCTTGTCGAGCCATTATCGATTCACAAACTTTACTCTTAATTACAATGTCCCGCCAAACTTTCACACTAACCCGTAACATGGTCACAACTCAAGTAATAATCCTAGTCTTTATCGTTTCATTAACAACCACAATACATGATATCTTGATTTTAAATTTGAACCCATGCAATAAACTCTAAGAAAACCAATAAAGTACGGCAAAAACATGTAAGCCTTACTACCCAAGGCCCAAAGTAATCGCAACCTAGTGCTCTGATACCATATTGTCACGCCCCTAACATAATTGTCTGAGATCGACAGCATAGGAATATGAAAACAAATAAAAACATAAAATAACCTATACCAAGGTCCAGTTATAACATAATAATCACAATCAGAGCATCTAATCTAATATCGTCTCCCATTCCCATATTAAAGAAATATTGCACATCATAACATCAACGCAGCCACACCTCGGTGACGTTATCTAAAATTTACGTAACTGGAACGAACATCCTATTTAGGCTCTCATTCTTGGCCACACAGTTATAACACTAATAACGGGATTCTTATTTAAGAGAACAACCAAAGTTATGATTATCCACAGCATAGACCAGACTTAGCCTACTCATGACTAAGCTGCTTACGTATCCCACATTGGGAATCAGGTCTCCATAGTTCCTAAATTATTATCTGGATTTCACATCTCATATATTGACAACAAATCAAACATTAACATCATTCACAGCATCCATATCTGTATCTCAATATATAACAACCATTTATGCAGTATCATGCAATCTTATGTAATGGATATGATGGAATGCAATGACCTATGCATCCTATATTCTTAATTTACCCCCAACCTTATTCTGGGACGGGTGACACTTAGTAAGGCTTTTAGCCAAGTCACGTGCGGTTACCAAACACACCGTTTTTAGCGCTCACAGTAAACGTATAATATGTATCTTATATAAGTATACCATATGGGGAACCGAGTTACACCCCCATAGGTGCAAGACTCAGGGGCTCTGAGTTACTCCCCCTGACCCTTCTGCTAGGGAACCGAGTTATACCTCTAGTCAGGTATCCACCTATCTCAAGCAGACATCCGCTATCTCAAGCAGGCAACCGGTTGCAGTTTGAAAAAATATCTAATCCACGTATCTTAAATTAACGTCCCAACTCCATATGACTAAGCTTTAGTCATTTATATTAACTGGGGATCATCCGGTGTTCCATAATCGTACCCATAGTCAATATACATCACACGTGCCTCGGCACGTGACATAAATCAATGGCACTCTCGGCCATTCATACACATCTATCAAACAAGATGAAACCACCCCAATCCCAATGCACATGATATGCCCATTCATGAAATTAAAACATCACAAATTCAATCATAATAAGCTATACTCAAGCATAAATAAAAGTTCCTATTTTTCACCAAATATTCATATCATCATATACCATGATTACACTGAAAAAGTGTAATTACATAACTACATTTATGAATAAAAATGGGTAATTATTATTATTATTTCAAGCGTTCCTTAGCATAATTTTATTATTATTATTAATTGTTGTGTACTTTTAATAATGCAGGTTAAATAAAGAAATCATTGAAATAAGCAGTGGAGAAGAAGCTGAAAATCACCGCACCGTCCGGACGCTCCGTAGGGCTGTCTGGATAGCAACGAAGAGGCGTAGACATAAGTGATTAAAAAGCTGGACAAAAGCGTACTGTCCAGACGCCGCTATGTACCGTCCGGACGCCAGAGACACGGAAGACCAGAAATTTTAAGTTTAGGGTTAAATTTCATAGGCTATAAATAGACTATTATACAGCCGTTTATAGGCCCTTTTTGATGACTTTCTGATTATTTTTATTTTTCCAGAATAGCTAGGTTTTTAGAGAGTTTTTGTTCTTCGATTTTGCTTTGGCTTTGGAGTTCAAGTTCATTGCTTTCACTTTACGTTTTTGCTTTGAGTTTCGCTTTTGCTTTCAAGTACGGTACGCTTTTCGTTCGAAGTTTATAATACATTTTAAGTTTAAAGATTGGTGTTTCTTCAAGTTCTTCGTTGATTTACAGTATTTGAATCCATAAGAATGATTACTTCTTACGTACGTTATTAGTGATAGACAAGGGTTTTTCATTTTCGCTTTCGCTTTTTCTTTTTATTTTCAGATCTGTTTTTCTTTCATTATTATTTATCTATGGATCTTAACATCATGCGTGGCTAGATCTTTAGGTTCTTGATTCAACTACTAAAGGAAGGGTGGTTGGTTACGTCTCTGTGATATGCGTAGGCGTACGTTTGCATGAACGTTTACTTCTACTATTTTTAGATCTAAATTATCTATTTTTGAAAACATTCGAAAATGAAGTTTCATGACTATATTCTGCGGTACTTACTGGTATAAACTTTCATTTTTATAAACCCTCTACAATATTTTCGAAAGAAATTAATTAAGATCTAAAACCCTAATTTTATTAAACGAATCATCTTCCGATTTCATAATCCAATTTGGGGTGTTTATGGAATTGTGTTAGGGAATGAAAATAAGTTTCACGTAGTTATCTTCCGATTTCATAATCTAATTCGGGGTGTTTATGAAATTGTGTTAGTGGCATATCACAGAGTTACGTAACGAACCCACCTGGAATTGAAAAGGTTGAATCAAGAATACTTTTTCTTCATCTATATTATACTTCAAAATAATTAATTGCTTTGGTAGCTTTCAAGATTGAAATCTCCTTCCGTATTTATTTTTCTTTAATTTCTTTAATCTTATTGCTATTTTAATTCTGAGTAACTTAAATTCTGAAAGGATAGTGCTAAACAAGAAAACACCAAATTTAATTATCTGTTAATTTAATATTAATATAGGAATAAAATAAACCTGGTAAACTTAGAATTAAAGCTGTAAGCTCCCTGTGGAGATGACCTAGGACTTACCTAGTTAAAACTACATCGCACACTCTTGCACTTGAGAGTATAAACCCTCTTCACATTTTGAGAGCGGTTAATTACATTATATCTTATAGACATTATTGTGAGTTATATTATACGTTTGATTATTGTCCACTTGTGCACACCTACATGGTCTTAATTATTGGCAAGTTTGCTCATCCCATCTACATTTCATGTGTTCCTATGAGGCCAAGGAATAGCCACCTAGAGTCGAGTTGAGACTAATGGTTTAACCTATCACATGATTTTATTTTATTATTGGTAATTGTATTTCTATTTGTGCAACTCAGGGTGTAGGTCCCAAATTTATTTTTTTTGCGAAATTATATTACTATTATGTTATTTCAGTTGTGTAAGCCTTGGATTATGTCGCCAAGGTTTGACGTTAACTTTTTTGTTATGATGTCATGTTATTTATTTATTATGGGATGAGAGACAAGTTTAGTTGTTCTAATTGTTATAAATATCATGTGACTTGACCTTAAAATAAGTTTTTTAGATATTTTAATTATTTCTTATATTCCCATTCCTTTCATCTTAGACAATTAAGTTAGGATTGTGACAAAATAATACCAAAGCCCTAAGTTACGTTTACTTTTAGGTCTTGGGTAACAAGGCCTATACGTTTCTGTTAAGATTAATCATTTATTATATTATAATATTGGTTTTGGATTTAATGATAGTTGTATTTTGTAGAGTGGCTGATACTTCTCTCACACAAATTGAACGGACTTTGTTTTTATCTCCATTACAAGTCTTCTGTCCAGTGTTCTAGGTGCTACTATCTACTTTTTTAATGGCTTTTGATATGTTTATCGAACAAAAAATGATTAGTGTTCAATTCCTATGCTTTAACAGTTAACCATAAGGAAATTGAACAGAACAAACTATGTTCAAAGTCTAAAGCTATAAAAACTGCATTAACTAGGTTTGGCAAACAAAAACACTTGACTGAGTCTAAACCATCTAAAACTGATCCTAAGTTCAATGCTTAGCTCCAAGAAGATGCTCACCTGGTTAGCTTATTATGGAATTCCATGGAACCTAACATTGCCAATGTGTGCACTCACCTTAGCACATGTAAGGTGATATGGGAATATGTTCGCTTATAGTTCTTCAGCGACCTTACCCACACGTATGATCTATCACTTGAGTTCTTTTAACTTAGGTAGTCTAACAGACCAATTACTAAATAGTTCACTTCTCTAATGTGTGTTCATGAGAAATTAAATTCTTAACAGCCATTATTGATAGATATTAATGAGATACAAAAGCAACTAGAGTAAATGGTTGTTCTTTACTCTCTTATTGGACTATATTATGAGTTTGAGCCAATTAATGCTCAAATACTTAGTAGAGCTTGTATTTCTTCATTTGCAAAAACCTACTCTTGAGTTATACGGGTTGCCATTAGAGATTCATCTTCTATAGCTGATGTTACCAATCTATCTTGATCAGTCAGGCACCTCCGAAAAGTTAAAATTCTAGCTACCAAACACTGTCCCAATCTGGTGATCAAGCAATTTGTGGAGGTCACGGCCATGGTCATGGAAGGCATGGTACAAAACCTAAATATTCTAATTAAGGATGTATTGGCCATGTTAAGGAGACTTGTTGGAATCTTCATGGAAAGTTAGCCTATATGATTCATATAGTTTCTTTTGATGTCTTTACAGACAAGCCTAATACCAGTGAACCATTAATGTGACTCTTTTGGGTAAAGAATATATCAAACTGTTCCAGTATCAAGCAGTTCATCAAACATTTCTTCATACAACCTTCTTAGCTCACCGAGGTAAATCGACTAATTATGTGTCCACCTCTTCACATACGAATTGGGTCATTGATTCTGGTACTTCAAATCATATGTCTAGCATTTCCTCATTGTTTTCTAATATTCAGTGTTCCCCCATCCCTAGTTTTACTACAGCTAATAGTTGATCTAATCCAATCAAGGATATCAGTAAAACTTGTCCATTTTCTACTTTACCCTTATCCTTTATTTTATATGTCCTATCCATGTCTTTCAATCTTTTATCTGTTAATAAACTCACTAGACAACTGAATTACTTAATGAATTTCTTTTCAAATTCTTTGATTAGTCAGGATTTACAAACAAAGAAAAAGATTGGAGAAAGGCATGAAGTGTAAGGACTTTATTATCCAGCGAATTCATTTGTATCATCATGTACCACTTGTTCTGCAATCGCTTCTCTTTTTGAATTTCAATGTCATCTTGGTCATCTGTCTTTCGAGAGGTTGAAATTCATGATTCCTAGTTTGTGTTTCCTTTCGATGTGGAACTTAAACTGTGATATTTCTCAGCATATTGGCTTGTGAGAAACTATTCCACCAAAACTTGAGCATTAGATCAAGATTTCTTTGAATTATTGGAACTTATATATCAATTTATGATTATTTCATTGCTATAGGAATTAGTGGTTTATTTATTATCTTGAGATTATTACTCAATTTAATTTTTGTTGCTTAGAATTTTACTAGAAACTAAACCTGAAAATCTCATAGCCCTCCATTTATCGACTATATTGAACTTAGGGCTAAAAAACTGATAACTTAGATCTAAAACTTTAAGTTCTTTATGAGTACGATTCTGAACTCACTAAATAAAATTATACTGCATACCCTTACATTTGGAGATTAATTTCAGATACACATTATAGAAACGGTAAATGACATTGATAATGAAGTCATTGTGTGATGATTTTGAAATATGAGAACTCCCAGGAAGCAATCATAATTTGATCGTTAGATCTTGATATATATACATTTGAATATTTTGATTGGCTATCTAGATACGTAAAAAAATTATATTGAGACTTCTAATCATTTTGTCTTTTTTTAATATAATTTTTATTTCTTATATTATATTTTTCTATTATATAACTAGCAAAATAGATTGTAACTGCAGTAATTTTTATTTTTTATAGAATGCCTTTACGTACTACATTTTCTATCTCAGTGATCGTATATAAATAATTAAAGAGATCAACAATGGAAGTGTTAAGTGACATTTTACCAGTCAAGTGAAAGAATCATATTATTTACAAATTTTGAGGAGGTTGAAGTTAGTGATTGGACCATGATATTTATGTCATTGTTTGCTTTTATTGTATATTCGTTGCTCCATGATCACCCCGGAAAAGTTGGATCCTACGTTGCAAAAGGCCGTCGACAGCTCTAATGATATATTTTCATTACTTATGATAGCTTTAGATTTTTCAACATTTTTATCATAATACTCGATCTTACTTTTTTTTTTTTTGAAGAGCTAGGCAGCCCAGGCCGGCTACAGAAAAGCTCAAATGAGATCATTAATTTAATTTTAACTTTAGGCAAGGAAGTTTAGACATTCACGGCACTAGACGAAGCATGACGCAACCTATCTGACGCCTAAGATCCTCAATCCTACGGCTGGAAATGAATCGGATCGGATAGGATTTATTAATATTTTGTTAACTATTGGATCAGGCTGCGGTGATCAAAAAATCCTATCTAAATTTTGAATTCTAATAATGCATGCCAATTTAAATTTATTTATTTTTTGAAATATATTTTAAATTATTCTTTTAAATAAAAAGTAATTTATAAAAATTAACATTTTCGTAACAAAATATATACAAAATGTTTTTTAATTATTCAGATGAATTCGGGCCAATGTTTATAATTTTAAACCTGACTTATCTGATTAATTGAGCCTAAAAAAATTCAAAAAAGAAAAAAAAAGTTAGCCAATGGACCATCGAACCTATTCATGGCAACTACCATAGCCCAAAGAAATCAGGGAACTTTTAATAAAAAAGAGAGCCAGTCCAGATTATGCTGTTAAATTAAAATTTAATTGTTTAAATATGTCCATATATTTTTAATTAAGGTGATATTTGGTTAGTAAAAATTAATTAGAATTCATTAATTTTAACTATTTGTTGTACTTTCTTTTTATTAAATTTTATCACATTTAATTTTTATATTAAATTTTTTTATTTTTACTGTATTTCCACCAAATTTTAACTAACTAAGCACAAAAAAAAAGTGAATATATTTAAAGAGCGTTTGAAATGATAAAAAGTAAGATAAAATAAGATACGTTGTAAATTTATAATTCATGTAATGAAATAAAAAATAAATAATTTTTAAAATTTTTTTAATATTTTTCAACCTTTTTTCTATACTTTAAACACAGCCTTAAATTATTATTGTTGAATTATTGACATGTCAGTAGAATATAACTTGCTGGCCGGATTGGAGGGTACCACAAGGTCCACAATGGCATGCGCATGGTTGTGGGGTCCATGCTTTTGGTACTGTCTGCTTTTGTGTTCCTCCCACGCTAGAAGATACACACACACACATAAGCCTCTCTCTCTCTCTCTCTCTCTCTCTCTCTATATATATATATATATATCTTGACAAAAGCTTTGTATAGTAGCTGTGTACAGTCTAGATCGATAAGGGAAGCATTAATATTGAAGAATGAAGGAAGGAGGCAATCAGGGCAATAATAAGTACGGCAGAGATGAAAAAGGCCCATCTGCTCCTCCGCCAGGTCAACCACCGGTTCAGCCATCAGCTGTTGGGCAAGCATTCAGGCACTTTAGACCGACTGAGCCTCCCAAGAGAGGGAAAGTTCTTAAGCAAATCGTAAGTGACATAACTCAGCCTTGTTCTCAGAATTGATCTTCTGCCTCTGCTGCTGGTTGCAGTTTCTCTGGCTAGCTAGTGCTCGAGTGTATGTAATTAAGCAACGCTCTCTGTTTTATGTATTAATTCATGGGTGTAGTTTTTTCTTCCCCGTCGATCTCAAACCTTCTAATTCTTACATATAGATATGGTGTATCGGGAAGATGCTCGTGATTGCGAACTTGATGTTATTTAGTATGATTTTAGCTAGTGAAAGTGGTTTAAGTTATTTCCTTATTTTGTTGGAAAATACTATTCCACCAATACACTAGAAAATTCAGGCTTATTTGGTAATTCTAGCTAACAGTTAGCTTCTGATTAATTGCTCAATTTAATTTTTTTTAAATGATCAAAGTATTTTTTTATATTTTTAATTTCTTTTAAATTATAAAGGACAAAAAAAGTTAAATTAAAAAAATAAAAAAATATCTAATAAAAATTAATTTTTTTCTTTTTTTAAACATAAAAAATTAATTTTTAATAATAAATTTTTTTTCCCAAACTAAGCCTCAACCAATAATGTGATGGTGCAAGTATTGTAATAAAAGTTTATCAAAATGACAAGTGTTATACAGCAATACACAATGGCAAGTGCTTCACCTTATTTTATTTTATTTTATTTTTTGATGATGAAGAACACGCAACTACACATTGGTACACTAGGTTAATTCTAAGAACCTGCAATAACCCGCAAATCACAAATCCCGTGTAAACTACACTAGACAAGTCCTTTGCGATGGTCTCATATCAGGAGAGATGTTTGAATTCTGGTGGTGGGTGTGGCATAATACCATACCAACCAACCAGGCCAGCCCCCACTAGCTGCTTCACATTATTTTAATCACTTTTTTGATAAACTTTTTTAAGTGTGCAAAATTATTTTTTGATGAATTGTTTTAAATGTATCACATTAAACCTTTTTGTAAAAATGGCTAGTTGAGATCACTTGTTGAGTTTGCTGTTTACAGATTTAAAGTAGCATATCGAAATGGGGCTAATTAATTTGATGAGCCACCCTAAAGACTTTTGCATTTTAAGTTAAATTAATGCCCTAAGACAACTACAACTTTGTTGGGAAAAAAAAAAAAAAAGGCAAAAAACTAAAATCTACCAAAGAATATAGAAGTTGGGAAAAGATAATCATAGAATCCGATAATCTAACAACTTCTAATCAGGAAATAATAAGGGCAAAAATGCAAATTCGACGAAATAATAGAATTTGGCAGTGACGCCGTATCTTGGGTTATGATCAAAGGTTTTTATCCTCGAAAATTTTGATCTTTATAACAGGCATATCACCCGCACGATTCTTTGGAACTATCTTGAATTTAATTATTGAAAAGCCCCTGGACGACTTAATTTAATCAAAACCATCCATTCACAATTTTTTTTCTTTTTTTTTTTTGTAAGTAAGCACTACGCCCATTCACATTGTTGAGCTGAAATCGAAAACCAATTTTTTGCAGCCTCAGAAATTTCGTTAAGGTAACGTATGGATGGAAAAAAAGAACAACAAAAATATATAAAAAAAAAAAAATTAATATAAAATTAATGTAACAAAATTTAATTGAAAAAAATAAAAAATTAATAAAAATTAATGAATTTTAATAAGTTTTAATTTAATAGATCAAACACCCCTAAAAATTGATTTTTACTGTGATCATTGATTCATTATAACACGACAAACCACCTTTCTGAAAAAGAGAAAGTAAAAAAAAAAAAAAAAGAAAGGAGAATAATTATAGAAATTCTGTGAATCATACCACGTATACTTTTCCTGGGCTTGATGTATATTGTCCACCCATCGTTTCTCCCACCTCTCTCTCTCTCTCTCTCTCTCTCTCTCTGAGGCTGACTGTTGCTTAGGGTGAGTACCTGGTGCATCACAATGGTAGGGCAAAAAATAATTCAGTTAGTTTACGATGGTCTTTGATCATGAATGGCAAACAAATTTGTGATATCGGTCGGAAAATATTTCCACCATACTAAGTAAATTCGTGATTATTAGCAACGATATTTCAAATAAAAATGAATAATAATATGTAAAAAATAATATAAAGAAAGGAAACATATAGCTAGTGTAGAAGAACATAGTTGCTCATGCCGTTTTAGCTGGTTAAGATACCCACTCATCTACTTTAAAAAAATGTAAGACTATAGGTTCAAATCAAGAGAGACACACGTGAAGAAGGATGACAAATAAATGACAGCTTGTGTGAATTAGGCTTTTGGTGAGGGAGCAGAGTTGTCTCTACTATCTTGACCCAATCCATGTAAAAGGTATTGTTCATTCGTTATTGTCCTTTTTTTTGTAAGGGAGTAGAGTTACCCTGCCGTCTACCCCAATCTACACAACGTTTTGGCTATTTATCAATTCTCGTCAGGGTGCAGCTCCCAAACTTCCTTTAAGATAAGATGAGTGGATACCCCTGACCATCTATGAAAGCACTAAAAATAGATAAGCTACGTGGCATAATTATAGTTGTCAAAGAAGATCTCCCATCCATATAACTATGCATGCTCAACATATAGGATTAATGCTCAGATAACTACCCAAACAAGAACTTATTATTCAAACATTTAGGCTTGGAGGATATAATTTAGGTATAATTGGATTGGAACTACTGTTAGAAAGTTATTGGTTTTAGTATATTTAGTTATTCTAGGGGACAATATAGGAGACGCATCTTATTCAAATTGTTACATCTCACCAATCCTCTAAAACCAAAATCATGCGCATCAAATGCACTTTACATCGCCACTTGTAAATTAGAGAAGGAAGAATGAAGTGGGGGTGACAGGAAATTATTGTCACACCCCAAATTTCACCATTTGAGAATGTGGGGACAAAAATCTCAATAATTTATCAAAACATCCATAACATACCATATCATAGCGAAAACAAATTCATAAATCAATATTCATAATTAGAATATTCTAATATCTCAAACTACGACAAATGGCTACATTACTAGTGCCACAAAAATATGCCCAAAACTATAAGTCATTCCATTACAATCATTACATTGAAAATGAAAATTTAAAATAACATCTATATAATAAAATATAACGATTTTTTTAAATATTTCTCTTATAAACTAAGATCCAATAGTTAAAAATTAATTTTTTTTATTCAATGATTGAGATCATTTTATATTTTTAACTTTTCGCTCAATTCTTATTTTAGTAGATCTTACTATCATCTATCTTATAAAACAGATTGGACATATTAAATTTCACTATATTTCAAGAGTAGAGATTATATGTAAATCAAAACTGGGAACTTAAATTTTGTTCAATTATGATTTTAGGAAGTTAAACCTTTCAAATTAAAACACCATAATTTATATTTTCTTTTATGGTGCTTACCAAAAATTAATTAAAGAAAAAAGATCAGAACATATGTAGTAGCTACTAGAGGCTAATGTTTAAAAAAAAATTAAAACCCATGGTTTAGATTTAAACTTTTTCTCCAAAATTTTAATTATACAAGATATTTAATACTAATTTTGTTTAAAGTACCATAGGTACATGTTATTACTAATATAATAACAATCCTTGACTGACTAACTAGCCCCTTAATCCATCATGTACATTTGTCCCTACAATATCGACTATAGAGGATGATCATTTTCCACGTGTGCTCAAATAATGTTTATAAAATGTTTTTCATTGTGCTCAAAAATTACACTTAATTCATTTTATTTAACTTTGTTTTATCAATTTTAAAATAGTCTATAATCGTAATAAATAATCACACAGTTCAATATGAACTGTTTCTTATTCATGATCCTTCAATTTTATGCTTTACCAATTCGCATCACATCACATATACATATTAATATCATATAATACTATAGCATAGGTACTTTGCAAGTTTAGTTTATGACCGAAGAATTAAACCCAAAAGCAACTCCTTAAACCTCAGCCTTAAAGTAAATCTAGTCCCACATTCCCAGAAAATACATATCTTGCCACTCTGTGGCAACTAGTCATGTTATTCCATCATACATACCTTACCATACTAGGCATTTGGTCCCGTAGTCCCAAAAAGTAAATCTCTTGTCACACTATGGCAACTAGTCTTGCAATCCCAATCATACGTATCTTGCCACACTAGGCATCTGGTCCCGTAGTCCTAGAATTACATATTTGCTATAATAAAGCACATGAAATGCTTTGTAAGTTACTAACCTACTAGATATGATAATCAACTCTGCGTAGCTTTTAGGGCTTCTAACCTATAGGCAAAAACACCTACTCTTTCACTATCCTCTATGACCTTAATAAACAAAATAACAATCTCAATCATAGTATCATAATTAATTAACACATCATACATATGGTTCACCTTAAATTTGATTTCTTGTGTTAATTCTTTATTTTTTATGTTTTATAAAATAGTGTCCTCCTGGGCCTAAGTTTTATGTTGCTCAATGATTACACTTGAAAAGTGTAATTACTAACCCAACATTTTAGTGTAGAATGATGCATTATTTTAATAAATTCTTTTAATTTTGTTATGTTTGTGACTTATGTGAGTTAATTTCTTAAATGCAGTGAGGAAGACGTTATTTCTATGATTAGTGGCGAAGAAAGCAAAGAAAAAAAAAGCAAAATGAATAACCGAAGCCAACATCGAGCACTGTGGTCCGAACTACTCCTTAACCGATCTGGACTGAGACAAAAAGCCAAGCTAAAGGAGCAAG
The DNA here is from genome assembly GCA_035590655.1 of Pouteria glomerata. Lineage (NCBI taxonomy): Eukaryota > Viridiplantae > Streptophyta > Magnoliopsida > Ericales > Sapotaceae > Pouteria > Pouteria glomerata. The sequence continues at coordinate 13,701,971 of JAVXUM010000037.1, forward strand.
GAAAAATCCAACCCCAAGCTACTGTGGTTCAGACCATCCGACGCCTGGTCTAGACCATGCGGGTATACGGGAACTTTTCGTGTTTCTTATTTTGCTTGAGGGTATATATATGGATTTTGTATGAGCCAAAGGGGAAGACTTCCTCTCAACCATTTTACATAGTTTCTAGGACTTTTTTTTCTTTCTTTTTGGTTATTATTTTTGAGTATGTTCTGGCAAATTTTTGGTGTGGTTTCTGATTTGATTGTTTTTTGCTTTGCTTATGAATCTTCTACGAAGTACGGTACATTGTTTTGTTGATTCAATAAATAAGTTTCTTGCTTCAATCTTTGAATCTCTTGTTTTGTTTATTGTTATTGAATATTTATGAATTGTGAAAGCATGTTAGGTTAGGTTTTCTTTAATCTTGATTTAACGTTTTTAAGATAGCATGGATTGTTTGAATAGGATAATGTGCTAGGGTTATATTCATAGCATATTAACGTATACGTGTATGCACCTTTATTCAAATTTGATTTATTGTTTAAGAACTCTAGAAAATGAGAACTTTTAATCATATTCCGATAATCACTGATAAAAGTTCTCGGCTCTTTAAACACTCTTTTGAATATCTTAAAACAAATAAATTAGATTTAATTTCACAAATATTATTGATAGAAAATCTTCCGACTTCATAATCCAGTGACGTGAATATGAAGTTGTGCTAGTGGAAAGTTTGAAATCTTATTTATTTTGTTGAAAGACTTTTGAAAACGAAAACTTATGTTTATATTCCAGTAATCATTAATAAAAGTTTTCAGAGCCTTAAAAATTCTTTTAAATACCTTGAGACAAATGAATTAGATTCTATCCACAAATATTTTTAACGAAAAATCTTCCAGTTTCATAATCCTTTGACGTGAGTATGAAATTGTGTATGTAGGAATTTCAAAAACTTTCATGAAGACATTCTCCAGTTTCTGTTTCCTTTTAACGTGAAACCTAAACTGTGGTATTTTTCAGTACATTAGCCTGTGAAAAATTAATTCACCTAAACTTGAGCATTAGATCAAGATTTATTTGAATTACTTAAATTTACATCTAAAATTGGTAATTGTCTTATTGCTTTAGGAAATTAGTAGTTTATTTATTATATTCAGTTTGCTATTGAATTTAATTTTTGCCACTTAGAAATCTTGCAAAAACAAACCTTAAAATTTCCAATTTTTGAACTTAGGATTAGAAAACTTGGATAACTTATAAATTAAAACCTTAAACTCCCTGTGGATGCAATCTTGGACTCACCAGGCAAAACTATACAACATACTCTTACACTTGGGGGTTAATTTTAGATGCACATTCTAGAAGCAATCAAGTTTTTGGCGCCGTTACCAGGGAGCCAATTTTAATTTTCAAGTTATTTTAGGTTCAATATTCAAAAATATATATATATGATAAACCTAGATTATTCTCCTTATAATTCTAGTTCACCATCTAGCATCTACCCATTTATTAATTATCTAGGCAGCATTTATGGAGCTAATTTTTGCTTAGAAAATTTTTTTATGCTTCCTAAATTTTGTGGACTTGAAAATGAGGATCCTAGAGTTCACTTAGAAAATTTTGAGTCAATTTGTCTCTATTGCACAAATGGCTATATAGATGACACATTTAAGTATAAGTTTTTTCCGTTGTCATTATGTGGAGTGGCCGATGATTGGTGCTGTGCCGCTACTTGCTCCATCAATATTTGGGAAGAGTTACAAAATAATTTTATTACAACATTTCTCTCAAGTTTTCAAAACTTAACCTTCCGATTTCAACTTGGAAAATTTTCTCAAAATTGTAGTGAAGAAATTTATCAATATTGGGAGCAATTTAAAAATTTATTAAACACTTACCCAAATTTTGGTATTGAGTTATGACATTTTGGTATTGAGTTATGACTCATCATCTGATTTTTCTACTTTGGTTTATTTTTAGAGATGCACCAAATTCTAGAGGAGTTGTCTGGAAGTAAATTCCTTGATTTTACTCTAGAGTTGGCATGGAATTTTCTTAAGTCACTTTACGAGCAAACTCAACGTAGGGAAGAAATTAATTTAAATGTAGATTTTAATGTATACAAGACTTCATATACTGACTTTACTTTATGAGATTCATTGATCGAGCCTACTACATGTCCTTATGTTCGACTACTCACTAAAGATGAAATTGTTGAATCTAGGGCCTTTTTGTTATTTATATGAGAAGATCCTAATTCAAAAACCTTGAATTTTGAGTGGAACGATAGCTCTGACGATGGTTGGGATAGTGAAGAGGAAAGCCCTTTGACTCATTTCCACCAGACTCTGACATGCACGACACTTTATCTATTGAAAGTCTAGAGGACATACCAACTAATACCAGTATAGAACTTAAAGCTCATCGCACCCTGACAACCTAGGTGACCTTAAAGAGTTCGGATATTCATTTTGAGAGCATTAATGCTATAGGTTTAGGGGGAGCACATTAGTGAGCCTGTAACACCCGGTATTTTATTTTGGTGTATTTTTATATTATTTTGGAGAAAATGAAATAATTAAAATGAGTTTAAATGTATGATTATATTTACACGGGCTGAGTTAGCTCGGATTGAGATTGGGCTGGATAAAGTGGGCCAGGGGCCCGGGTTTCTTTTTTTCCTTTCTTTTTTTCTTTTCTTCTTGCCTTTTTCTTCCTTTTCTTTTTGTTTTTCTGGAACCAGAGAAGAGAGAGAGAGAGGAGGAAGAAGAGAGAGAGAGGAGAGAGAGTAGTTTGCGGCGAACCAATAGTCGATCTGGGGAGTTCTCGACGCGGTGATCGTCGTGGTGCGGTCAGTTTCTTGAGATTCGAAGCGAGGAGGAAGATATTGGAATTTGAAGTTCGGAGTTCAAAATTCATTTTCTTCTTTTTTTTTCATTTCTCTTCAGATTCGAGGTAGGTGGGACTTAGATCTATACTCTAGCCGTCATAAGGATCATTTTGATATATATATTGCATGATTTGGTTGAAGTTTATAC
>JAVXUM010000037.1:13714394-13725766 GCA_035590655.1 Pouteria glomerata
GCCTTGCAGTTCCATCATCATCCAAATTCAGTGGACGTGGTGATCACGCTCGGTGGTATTTTTTGCTGTCGAACAGATAGTACTGTTTATGGTAGCACTTTTATCAAGGTATATATCGAAATTACCATAAGAGAATTATACATATAATTTGTCATGTAAACTATTTTGTCTGATTTGTTAATCGAGAACATTAGACCAGGAAGAGTAAAAGTTATTGATCGGAAACATTAAATCAGAAAAATAAGAATAGTTCTGGTCAGTAGAACTTGATTAAAAAAAAATTGATTGACTTGCCATCCGATCAAACCTCTTTCCAAATGTTCCTAAACGAATTAATGACAAACGGGTCTTCCATTAATTCATAGCCTTACGGAGATACTCCCATATCAATACATACGGATCGACAATTGAGATTTATAGACAGCTTGCTTGAGATCGAGTAATTAAATTGAGATTATTTTGATTGGTTGCTTTTGTTGATAATACTGTAGTACGGAATTTGTGAACCCACTTGATCAGTTGGATTCAAGTGGGAGTCGTTTTACATGATAGCTAGCTAGGCATAACTATTGGCTATTCTACGATGGATGCGTTTCGCGTTAAATAAGATGTTAGTAATTTTTAAAAGTTGTTTATTTTTTATTTTATTATATAAATTATAAATTTATAATTTATTTTATTTTTTATCGTTTCAAACATACTTAAATTTTTTTCAGCGTTCATCTTTAGTTAAATAAATGAATGTATATTTAAGAGTGTTTCGAATTATTTCATTTTTTATAAAATTAAAATTTTTTATTTGTAACATAAATTATAAAATAATAACTCTTATAAATTTATTCTAATGCATATAACTCCAAACAGTGCTATATATTTCTTACATGCACGACATCCTACTGCGGTGACGACCAAGTGAGGCCCAGGTCAGTGGTCACGCCCTTGAACCTCGGAAAGAATGCCGTTGTGTATGTACAAGCATAACTTAAATAGAAAAAATTATATACATATATATTTTTATAAACACTTTGTCAATTTTAGATTATAAATAATTAAATTATATTAAAATAATTTATTTTATTCAAAGTATTTGATTAAATTAAAAGTATTTTTAAAAATAATATATTATTATAATAATCAAAATTATAATTTATGATTAAAATGATTTATTTTATTAAAACTAAAATTATTTATTTTCTTAAATTTAATAATAGTTACCAATTAAAATGATTTATTTTATTTTATAAAATTAAAATTTGATAATAAAATAACAATTTATCATTAAATTATTTTTATTAATATACTTTATTAAATTAATTATTATTAAAATATAAATATTTATTAAATTAAATTAACTAAATATATCATATTAAATTAAGTAATTAAATTAAATACATCCAATTAAATTAATATAAAGTACATTTTATTAAATTGAAATAATTTAATAAAAATATTTAAATAAAAATAAATATTTTATTAAGATAAATTTAATTATTGTAAACAAAATTGCATTATCAAAATTGTTTTCTACTTTTATTTCAAAGGAAGAAAAAAAAAACTATTAGATATAAAAAAAAAATGTTATCATTTTTTTTATTTATGTTTAATAAAGTCAGAGCAAACAACTTTGCTCCAACATTTATAAAAATTCAAACCAGAATTACCAAAAAAAAAAATATAAATAAATAAACCAGTCCTAATTAGGTATATAATACGAGGTTTTTGCTCAATGTGGTAAAAAACTCGGAATATTGCAATAAATGTTAAATTTGATGACTAGTGCTACGTTTATATTTATAATTAATAAATTAATAAATAAAATAATAATTTTAAAATTGCAGTATTAGGTATTTAATTAGGATGTCAAAGCATAATCAACAACGCAAAATGCATCATCTTATAGTGGGCCCACACGGCGGGAATTGACCATGTAAGTGATGCCCATTAAAGTTTCGAAGAGATGTGCGTTTGAAGTCGCGTTGGACTCATCTCGCATGTCCATCGAGGCCATCATGCAAGGGACTCGATTATCACGGCCTTTCAGTTGATGTCTCATAAAAAAAAAAAAAAAAAAAGAAACATTTGGGTTGAATATTTTATATTAAGTTACGATTTATTATTTATATCAGACTATTTTATATTTTAATATGTAGTAAGTAGTAACATTTTTTTTAGTATGTAAATTATTACTACATATACTTCTTATTATAAACTTATTTGAAAGTCTCTGTCTTAACGTTTATAAGCATATACGACAATATGTAAAATTTATTTATTTTTTTAATTCTATTACTTCTTATCTTTTATTTTTTTATTTTTTATTTTTTATTTTTAACATGGTATCAGAATTATATTACATATTTTTGATTTCTCTAACGTAGCATTATTCTGCTGTATTATTTTTTATTGCTATAAAATCTTTTTATTTGCAATCTAAATAAGTTCTATGATTTTTTTAACTATTTTTATTTTGATTATAGCATCTTGTTCTTCGTATTTTATCCTCTTAACACATTTTTTTTTTTTTTTAATTTAGAATGAAATTTTAATATCATCTTTTCATCTTATTCATAGTATTTTTTTTTATGAAATCGATTGTTATAAACCAATAAATATCAGTCTTTTTTTACTAACTGTAAACTTTGAAGAGTAAGATGCTATTATTTTTTCTGTCGTTTTTATAATTTTGTTTTTCTTATTCCATTTTCGTACACCGTATATTCTGATTAATTATTTTTTTTCTCCAATTCAGAAAAATAATGATATCAGTGACAACGAAATTTCTTTAGAAACTTATTGTCAAAACTTCGTCGCCGTTAGCAACTATACAATTTCAGATTCTATACTTACAGTTGTTTTTGTTATCCAGTTCAACTATTTTCAAAATGCTTTTATTTCCAAATTCAATGTGGTTTACCATCTTAAGTTAGAGAAATGGTGTTACAATATTTTATATGAGGTTATGATATATTAGAATATTCTATATTTTAGTATTTAATAAGTAGTTACCTTTATTTTAGTATGTACATCATTATCATACATATCTCTCATTGTAAGTCTATTTAAAGATATTTTTTTTACTTTTATGATAAATATAATAAGATGTAGCCTTTATTTTATTTCTTATTTTTTTATTTTTATTTTCAAAAGCATTAAATGCAACAAACCTAAAAATAATATTTTCCATACTCACTGGCATATACTTACTTGAACCTAGCTGCAAATGAAGGGGGCTTTTAAGGGCATTTTTACGAAGTTTTTTGCTAGCTTTGTATAATTTTTTCTTACTACGCCAGCTATTTCCTTATGTTAGGTCCAGAAAAATAAAGTAAAAGCATACAAGCGTAACACAAATTAATTTACCTGGTTCAGTCAAACTGTCTACATCCACGATCGATGATCTGAAAGTTTCACTAAATGTATAAAATATTACAAAGGAGATACAATCTTCTCAATTCTCATACATTACTCCCTTTCTTCACCTCTTTGTCTTAGCCCATAACTCCATTACAAGCCTTTGCCTGAGCTCCACGAGCTTATGCTCTCTTGTCTTTATTTCTCCTGCCAAACATGGGTGATGATTCCTCACACCACGCCTTCTCCTCTCTTACACCCATATATACTGTTTTAGCTACACAATAATAGTACGATGCATTAACTGAAAAATATCAAAAAAGGTTTTCTAATTTTCTAACGACTGCTGTTTGTCTCACTGTATAAGTTTTCATCTACCCACATGTTAGGTGGATAAATTAGTTAAAACTAACAATCACTCACTCCTGATGATTCCTCACACCACACCTTCTTCTCTTCCACACCCATATATACAGCTTTAGCGGCATAATAATAGTACGAGGCATTAACTGAAAAATATCAAAAAAAGTTTTCTAATTTTCTAACGACGGCTGTTTGTCTCACTGTATAAGTTTTCATCTACCCACATGTTGGGTGGATAAATTAGTCAAAACCAACAATCACCCACTACTGATGATTCCTCACACCACACTAGTAACAGATCTAGGATTTTGTGTTAGTAAGGTCAAATTAACAAGTAAAGACAATATAATTGACTTAAAAATAGAGACAAAACATTTAAATTGTTTAACGTATAGGGAGCAATCTATTTTGAAAGATATATTTTATGAAAGTAAAAATATAAAAATACTTCAAAAATTATACTATTTTCTACAGAAATTTTATTTTCAGTAGGGACAAAACTTGTAAATTGTTTGAGATATAAGGGTAATTTGTTTTAAGGAATATATTTTATGGGGATAAAAGTACAAAAATATCCCAAAAATTATACTATTTTTTTATAGAAACTTTACTTTCAGGGGGTCAATTGACATCCCTTGCCCCAACGTGGATCCGCCAATGCACCACACCTTCTCCTCTTCCACACCAATATATACTACTATAGCAACACAAAAAAGTACGAGGCATTAACTGAAAAAGATCAAAAAAGTTTTCTAATTTTCTAACGATGGCTGTTTGTCTCGTTATATAAGTTTTCATCTACCCACACGTTGGGTGGATAAATTGGTCAAAACCAACAATCACCCACTCCACTCAACGTGGGTGAATTGTTAATTACGTGAAGTCCACCCACCTGGATGGAAGAAACAAAATCAAACATGCACCTTTGGAAAAATTGGAAAACTCTTTTTTGGAGTATTCTTTGTTATCATTCATTTCCTATTTTTGTCCATTATAAGTCTATAAATAGAGGGTGAGGCAGATGATTTTTTTGTGTGGCATAAAAATCACTCACCAGGGTGGCCATAGACGGAGGGAGCTTGAGGTTGAGAGAGCTCAAGTAATGGTTTGTAATGATGCTATTGGTTGAGATAGACAGGGGAAGAAAGAGAGTAACGTATGAGAGTTGAGATGATTGTATCTTCTCTGTAATATTTTATACATATAATGAAGCTCTCTAATCACCAGTCGTAGACGTAGGTAGTTTGGCTGAACCACATAAATTGGCTTGTCTTGTGTTGTGCTTGTTTTATTTTTTTGGATCCCAACACCTTGAATGTCGCTTGGACACACTAAAAATCTTAGAGACCATATTTTAAGCTCTACAACTCAAAAATTAGTTGGAAAGTTTACTGACTACTTTAGCGAGTAACTGAATTTTTAGAATATTTAACGTGATTCGAAGTTTTATTTCATTTAGGAATTAGTTTGCAATTTATCTAGACCTACTAGATAACTGTTATTGAAAATTCTCCAAACCAAATAATCGCACAAAGTAAAAAATAATAACACCAGAGAATTAAAGAGGAAACCCTTCCACAGAGAGAAAAACCTCTATTAACAACAATCCTTACTATCAACGGGTTACAAGGCTTTACTAAGACTCTCTACGACTCACTCGCACGAATCTTTTCAACGCTTTTGCTCGACTCACTCGATGAACCCTACAAGCAGGGTTTTCTGCGTCATACAGAAAGTCAAGAATACAATGAACAAATCAAGAGAAAGAACGCTCAAACTTACAAGAATAAAATCTCTCTCTCTAACTTTCTATAATATGTTCCCCCAAGTCTGTTACTTTCATTAAGTATGGATACATATATATAGAGTTACAAAGGTTGCCCTAGTCTGGCAAAATAGGAAACTAAATTCGTTCAGAAGATACATAACTCGAACCCTCGCGCTCCCATCTTGCTGCCTGCGGATTACACTGGAATCTTGCTGCCTGCGGATTACACTGGAATCTTGCTGCGGTTGTAAATCAAAGGAGGCGCACCCGCGCACTCTTTGTGGGCTCCCAACGCCCAGTGGACGCAGCCGCGCGCTCCCCACGCTGTGCCTGCAAGGCTCTCTAGAATTTTCTCAGCGTGTACTGCTTATTTTCTACATCAATTAGAATTCCACTTTGACTTGAATTTGAAAACTTACTGATTTCTTTTGACTGATTCCCAAATTTATCTTTTCACATTTATCTTGGCTTTATTTGATTTAGAAACTTTACTGGATTCAGAATTTTTTATCAATTAGAATCTTGATCAATTATGAAACTCTTTCTTCAAATCTAGAAATATTTGAATCTGACATATTTAATGTAAGATTTTGTATGGAGTTGCCACAAAAAATCTTACAATATCCCCCTTGGCAATTCCATATCAAAATTTAAATTAAATTTTAAAATGTATCTGCAAAACTTGAATAAACACATCAAGACATCTTATGGCAAAAATTTTAAAAGAATTTTATGATACAAGTTCACAAAATAATAATTTTAAATTTTCTACTCCTCTTTTTGATATAAATTGACAAGCACGCAAAAAATATCAGAATAAAAAAAATGGTTAACGCTTTCTAATTGAACCTCTCTAAGAAATTATTTTACAAAGAATTTAAATATATTTAAAAAAATGATAGGAAAGTTCACAAAATAGATCAAAGAAATTTTACTTCACCTATCTCCAAATATGTAAATCTATCACTCAATCTTCATAAATTTATATGAACTAAAATTCATCTTTCCAAATAAATTTTCAAGTATGCGTCATAAGATGAATTAAGCCATAAAATCGAAACAATGCTTGTGCGCGTGTGAGATTATGACTAAAAGACACATATAGGCTCCCCCTCAAACAAATCATAGAATCAATAAATTAAATTTGATGTACCAAATGAATTGAGAGCCAAATTTCTTCTTCTTTTTTTTTTTTTTTCTTTTCGCTTAATTTTTTTTTTCACTTAAATCCCTTTCAAGATTTTAGCGGCTTTCACACGCTTATGGGCAGGTAACTTTTCCCTTAACAAACAACGAGTCATTAAGAGGCTTCTCACAAATCCCACCGGTAACCCTTTCCAAGACTGGATTTTTTTTTTTTTTTTCATATGAAGGCTCCTCAACATTTTTTAAACACATCAAACAATAATTCATGATTCATAGATAAGAGATAGAAAGACATATGTATAGCTAATCATGTGTAAAAAAAGAATCACATCAAAATTATGACAAATTTCATCAAAACACATCTTGTTAATTTAGATGAAAATATGAATTTTTAATTCATTAAAAATTTATTAGTTTAAATGATTAATGCACATATAAGGAGATAGAAGTTATAAAATATCTTCAAAATAAATAAAAAACTCCCATTCCTTTTATTTAAAAATTAGGGATGCGCACAAATATCTAAAGATTTCCCAAGAGATTCAAAGCGAAAGGCGCTAAAGGATTTAGAGAGCGAATCAAAATTTTGAGCTCAAACATTTTTTTTTTAACATAAAAAAAAAAACTTATACAAAAATTCAAAAATAACTAGGATAAAAAATTTATCAATGAAGCACAACCTAGCTAAACAAATTATTTTATTTTTCAAAGCTCACCCCTTCAATATTCTTAAAGGTGTGTATGACATTTAAGTCACTTTTTCTGACCCAAACAGTCCTAATTTTAGGAAAAATAATCTTTTCAAAATTTTTATTTTTCTCACGCCTTCCATAAAAATTTAAAATTTTTGATCTTTGAAAATTTTCATATTTTGGATTTGAAAAACTGGGCGTGGCTTTGCAAAAGATTTTTTAAAAAAATTAATGAAAGTTCGAAATCTATTTGTCATAAGGACTTTATGATTTTGATTTCTTAAAAACTTTTTAACATAATTTAAAGGGAAACCATAAAGTTTACGACAATTGGGTCGAATGTGACCTTTAATGCCGCAATGGTGACAAGTAGGTACAAAAGAATGAGACTTCAAAATTTGTGTACCTTTCACCATAGGAGGAGAATATTGATGATATTGAAATTTTTGATAACTCCTCTTTAGTGGTGCAGCAGGATTTGAGATGAATTTTGAAGCAGCTACGGTAGCCTTTGGGTATACCTTTGAAACTGGAGGTGCAGATGATGATGAGGCAATTGAATTTTTCTCTTCAGTGTACCCAAGACCAGAATTGTCCCCATGAAACCTTTGTTTACTCCAAATCTCATCAATCTTGCTTGAGCTAATGGTCAACTTCTTAAACTTCTTTGCATCATCTTTTAATTTCTCATTCAGCTTGTTTACTTCTGCCTAAAGAGTTTCAATAGTTTTCTCTAACTCTTCAATCTTCTTATTCTTTTGCTCTAGTTTGTTTTTGAACTTTTTCACACTCTGAGAGTTTGACAAATGTTCAGACTCGAATTCAGACAACTTGTCACTGAGTTTCTCATTTTCTACCTTCAATGAGTCTCTTTCGTTCTTGAGGTCTTTATTTCTCTCTTGTTGATTTAGCTTTTGTTTCTTTAACTTGCAACATTCCTTATATAGAGCATTGTAAGCAGTTTGAAGATCACTATTGAAGTCATCATCGTCATCTGACTCTTCTTCTTCATCGGATGTACCCGTGTTACTACGTGATCTAGAAAGGGAATTTTCAATAGACTTCTGAGAAGCTATGAATGTAATAAAGTTACCTTCATTATCTAACGAGGGTGATGTAGAGGAGTCATCAGAAGATTTCAGATCATCATCAAGAGTGACATTCATAACCTTGATTGGATTCTTTTTCTTATTTTTATTAACACACTCTTGTGCAAAGTGACCGTATCCTTGACACTCGAAGCATTTCACTTTAAATTTTTGTACATCTTCTTCTTGGTCAAACCTTTTAAATTTTTTGTCCTTGTCTTTGAACTTTTTGTTCTTGCCTTTATTCGACATTGCCTTCTTTTCTTTCTTCAAAAAATTTACAAATTTCTGAGGAAGTAATGCCATCTCTTCATCCGTATCATCTTCATCTTCATCATTTTCCTCCATAAATTTAAAAGCAATCTCTTTTTTTGCCTTTCGAGGTTTAAACATATTTGTCTCATAGGTTTGTAGTGATCTCACAAGATCCTCTATTCTCATAGAATTTACATCCCTGGCTTCTTCAATAGTTGTAACTTTAGAATCAAAAGAACGAGGGAGCGAACGCAAAATTTTATGTACCACTTTATACTCCGAAATGGGTTCACCAAGATTGTGACAGGAGTTGACAATATGACTGAGTCGAACATAAAAGTCGTCAAACTTTTCATCTTTGTTCATCCTCAAGCCTTCAAATTCTGAAGTCAATTTCTGTAGTTTGCTATTTTTGACTTGTTCGTTCCCTTCATGAGTATTTTGCAAAACCAACCAAGCCTTCTTTGCGCTCTTGCAACTAAAAATTCTGTAAAATTCGTTTGGACAGATTGTTGCGAAGATGGCGTTAAGAGCTTTGAAGTTCCATTCTGAACTTTCTTGTTCTCCCTTCGTCCAAGTCATAATTGGTTTAGTTTCCTCTCTTCCATCAACCTCGTGTGTAGGTGCTTCCCATCCTTAAACCACAGAGGCCCAAACACGATAATTAATTCCTAGCAGAAAGGCTTGCATACGTACCTTCCAGTATGAGTAGTTAAAGCCATCGAATCATGGGGGTCTGGTGTTTGAGCCTCCCTCGTGCGGTGGATCCATTGGTTTGGATCAAGATCTTCACTCGAAGACGTAGAGTGACCTGCTCTGATACCAATTGAAATTTCCAAACCAACAATCTAAACTCAAATAATAATAAAAACTACTCCAGATAATTGAGGAAACCCTATCACATGGAGAAAAACCTCTTATTAACACAAATCCCTACTATCAACAGGTTACAAGATTCTACTCAGACTCTCTGCGAATCACTCGTATGAATCCTTTCGCAATCTTGCTCGACTCACTTGACAAACCCTACAATTAGGGCTTTCTGCTTAGCACAGAAAGACTCAAGTACAATGACGAACCAAACAAGAGAAACAATTTGCAAGCTTAATAATCAAAAAAGACTTTCTCTCTCTATCTCTATATTCTATTTTTTTTTCTTATAAACTGAAGAAGTCACATATATATAGAATTACAAGAAGGTTGCCCTAGAATGGCAAAATAGGAAATTAAATTGTTTAGAAAATCTGAAGGTCGAACTCTCGCCCATCCTACACCTAACTTGCACAGCTCACTGGAATTTTACGAAGTTCAAATTCTCAACGAGCGCACCCGCGGATTGCCTACGCCTGGAGCTCACACCCGCGCTCTCCCTGCGCGCTGCCTGCGTGGTACACTGGAATATTTCCGCATAAACTGTTTGTGTCCTACTTTGATTAGAAATCTTTCTTGACTTGAATTAGGTAGCTTCTAGGTCTTTGAATAAATATTATTCTAATTTCTTCCCAATTAATCTTCATCCTTTAGGAACATCAATGGATTTAGAATTCTTGTTGAACTTGGAAACTTGACCATTTTGGAACTCTTTCTTTAAATCTAGAAATATTTGAATGGTCATATTTAATTTAAGATTTTGTATGGAGTTACCATAAAAAACCTTACAAAATTTAATTTAATAATTAATGTAATTTAATTATTTACTGCTATGTAATTATTTTATATATTATAATTTAATAATTTATATTATTTATATATATAATTATTTAATAATATATATTACATATTAATTTACATAATTAATTTAATTATTTATTTATTAAAATAATTTCGTCCACAGTTGCAGTAACAGAAGGCACGTTGCACTCAAGGGTATTTTTGTTCGTTTTTTAATATATTTTTATTTTAGTATATTACAGTTGCAGCTATTTTACACGCATAAAACACGCGCTGTTAAATTCAACGAGTTTGTTAGTTTTGTCACTTTGTATAATAATACGGGGGTATTAGTGCATATTTCTTAAGTATAGGGGGTGCAAATGATTTTCGATTTAAGTACAGGGAGTGTAAAGGCAATTTCCTCTTTTATAAAATCTTTATAAAATTTTATACATCTATATATAACTTTACAAATATCTATATCATTATAAATCCTAATAAATACTTATAAATTTAAAAAATTTCTGACACAAATATTAAAAAGTATTCGCAGAATTCATTCGAACATATTTTCCTTGCTTGAATTTTATGGTATGATGATTGCACTTCAAACAAAAAAATATAATTCAAATTATATTTTATCCTAACTTTTATAACCTAAATTTTATGATTTGTTAATTACATTTCAAACGAAAAAAAAATAAATCGAATTATATTTTATCTTGACTTTTATAATTCTAAATCACCTCTTAAATAATATCGTTAAAATCTCAAGAAAAATGATAAAGGTACGAATACAATGCATTCATTATACATACATTGGAGGACATTATTTTATTCTAATTTTGACTCTATTTGCGATGAAAAAACTCTAAAAAGTTAGGCAAAATTAGAATAAACATTGGAGAACATTATTTTATTCTAATTTTGGCTTTTTTTGGAGTAAAACAATTCTCAAAAATATTAAAAAATTTTAAAAATTATTTATTTTTTATTTCACTACATGAATTATAAATTAATAACTCTTCTCACTTTATTTTATTTTATTTTATTTTT
>JAVXUM010000037.1:13743342-13755648 GCA_035590655.1 Pouteria glomerata
CTAGAGGGTCCCACAAGTTTTAATGCATATTTGACTTATGCTTGGAGAACAAAACAAAACAAAATGGAAGCTTACTTTCTTTGCCTGGCTATTCCCTTCCTCCACCCTTCTTCTCAAATTATAATATATATATACTTGCTTACATGGAGGTCAAAGGGTCAACAACCACCACACTTAGTCCAAATTAAATTTTCTTGGTCACAGTCAGTGCCAACACCTTGCATGGCCGGATTTCTCCCTTCTATTCCTATTCTTCTTCAATTAAATTAAGTGAAACAAGTCTTCGCTCATGCATATAGCCAGCCATCACTTGAGCCTCACATGCACACTCTACTACAACAATGCACAACACAAACAAAACCATGCATACTACCGTCCAACCTTAGAAAAATTTGAACATTACCATGATTCTCATTCATGCTAAATGCAAGTGTACCACACCAACCATGTTAGAAATGCTCATACAATTAGTCGGACACGTCATTGAAAAATTTTATTGAATTTTTGACACATTATTATTTATTTTCTTAAATTAAACTTAATTTTTAATAAATATAATTATTTATTAGAATAAATTATTTTATTAAACAAAAACTATTTCTCACATAAAATAATTTATTAGATTATACGTATCATATTAATGTAATTCATTAAACTTAATAATTTATTTAAATAAACTTATATTATTTGTTTTATTAAATTATTATATCAAAATAAAAATATTTTCTAACAAATAATAATTTATCATTAAAATTAATTATTATTAAAATATTAATCTATGATAAAATTACTTTTTTATAATTTTTATTTAAAATTATATTTAGTAATATATAATTTATTAAAATTAATTATTATTAAAATAATAATTATTATAATAATTTCTTTTATTATAATATTTTACTAAAATTAGAAATTAACTTTTACTCTTTAATTAATTTACCTTCATTTCAAATATAATTAATTTATACTTCTTTAAAATTTTTAGCATTTCAAACATTATATAATTATTATTGATTAATATTTACTTCCTTACTTCAAACGTAAGTATTTTATAACATAATAATTACTCCGTAATCTTTTATTTTAAATCAAATATTTTCTTAGTAAGTAAAAAAAGAAAAAAAAATCACGATTTCGCACCGATTTCGAAAATAAAGTCCAAAACCCCTGCACTACCGCTAATTAGGTCGTTAGCCCGTCGGTCGGTTTGTCTGTCTCAGTCATGGTTGTGGCAATTGCGTGCGCAGCGAGGCCAGCCTCGTCAGTTCTAGCCCTCACACGCCGAGGGGCGAAGTGGGTGGTCTTCAACCATTCTGCCCAACCCATTTCTTCTTCTTCTTCTGCGTCGAGAAAGCTCATTCTCTACTCGAAGCCTGGTTGCTGTTTGTGCGATGGTCTCAAAGAGAAGCTCCAAGCCGCTTTCTCTGTCTCCGGCCCCGACTCCCTCCGCGACATCGATTTGCAGGTGCCCAATCCCACTCTTTCTTCTACACATCTGTATACATTTAAAATTATATATGTATATATGAATTGGGTTTTATTTTTATTACATGAGGCATATTGCCACTCTTCCTCTCTCTTCTCAATTGCGTTGATTTTCTGTTGGGTTTTACCAGATAAGGGATATAACTACGAATCCTGATTGGGAGAGGGCTTACCAGTACGAGATACCCGTGTTGGCGAGAGTCCTCTGCGATGGCACTGAGGTCAGTCATTCAAACTTCAGATTTCTGAGTTATTGTAAACTTTTGAATCATGAATTTTTGTGGCTTTTTCATTTTTGGAAATAGTTTGCTTTTTTGGTGTTGGATCTTGTTTGTATAAAAGGTCATAATTCTGAGAAATGCGCATTTGTCGCTTAATAACTTACTCCACATGATTCGTATCTTTTATTTTTCTAACTTGATAATTCTTTCTGATAATCTGCATAACATGGAATCCAAATATCTTGTCAATTTGTCACTTAGTCAAAACTACTGCAAAAGCTACTCAAATTTGAGACCTTATTTTTCTTAATTTAGCTAGTTGCTTCAGTATAATTCTTCGTTAAAAAAATGCAACTAGGGCCAAAGCAAAGTAGGGGCGCAAAAGTGTAGCTGGCAAACTGGAGAAACGCTCGACTTCCCAATCCTGAAGATTTCTGCGAAGTGGAATATGTCAAACTGGAACACATCTGGCTAAAGAATATCACTCTTTGACAAAAGCTTCTCAATTAACTGTTAAAGTAAATAAATCTGGGTGCGACTCTTTCACTCTTCGATCCACAAGAATTTCCAAGACTTGATTCTATTACCTCTTCTGGCATTAAAGAAAACATGACCCCACATTGTACTCTAAAAATATCTAATGTTCCTCCTTACACTAGTACTATGTACCCCAGCCACTTCATTAGTTTTCCAACCACCCCAACTAGAGCCGTACTTTTGCTCTTTCAACTCTCCTCCATAAGCGTCTTCACCGCTTGCAAGTATTCACATCCATTTGCATACCCGAGTCTCGTTAAAATGGCCAAGGTCTCTGATACTAGTACCCCCCTTTTAATTAGGAACTAGGAAGACACGTTGTTTTGATTAACCAAATGGTACTTGAACGCTTCCCCGCCTCCACCCATAAAATTTTCTTTAATCTTCTCCGAACTCTTGGCCACCAACCTTGGAACCCTAAGCAGGGACATGAAATCAATAGGCATACTAGAAAGAGTACGCTTGATTAAGGTGACCTGAGCTCCTTTAGACAAATAGTTTTGATTCCACACTGATAGCCTTTGTAAAGACTTCATTTACCCCATTCCAAACATCGATACCACTGTGCTATCCCATAATATTTGGATATCTCTTGGAGGCCCAACAATAGGTAGATGCAACCATTTAAACACCCAACCCCCCCAAAAAAAAAGACGAAAAAAGCAAAAGAAAAAAAACCAGAATCTTCTAAAGTTTTGACCTTCATTTCCTGGAGACTCACAATTGTCAATTTCCATTTATCGATGGGTGCTTTTATAACATATCTTCTATCAACCCCATAAATATCCTTCACATTTCAACTAACTACTTTTATGTTCGTCGATTAAACAAACAGAGTTGTCTGTCCCTCTTGCCCCTTTTGGCCCTTGCTCTTCTATTGTTATAATTGATGGACAACTCTAGAAGCATTAATTCTGTAACGCCTTTGTTGCCACTCTCCTTCCTTCTTGCATAGTTTTCTTGTCTCCCTTTCCTCCATCTGACTTAAATGCTTCAAGAGATGAACAATTTCACCCTCAAAAACTTTATAGGACATTCCTAAGATTTTTTTTTTTTTTTAAAAATGCCCACCCTCTATTACACCTACTCGGAAAACTTTGACTTATCGCCACAACAATCCCTTAAATGGAGTGTAATCATATTCTATCACCCCCTGAATTGGCTCCCAAAATGGGGTTTAGACAACAATCTTTTAAATGGAGTGTAATCATATTCTATCACCTCCTGAATTGGCTCCCAAACTTTGACTTATTGTACCACCTCACCGCACCTTCAAAACCCAAAAACCGTCTATGCTTAATTCCTCCAGTGACCGACACCAATAGACCATCCTCCTCTGAATAGGTTTACCTTTCACTCTTAGAAAGGGAGCTCCACCGCTAGGATAAAATCATGGAGCGCTTTCACAGCCTTGTCGCACTCCCTTCCCTTAACAATTTCTATAATCTACACAATATATCCCTTTCCAAAACTTCTTTCTAAATGTAAGGTAAGCTTTTTGGAACCCTAGTTTTAGAGTTAGGCGAGAAAAATATCAACTCCATGATCTAACAATGCATAACTTGAAAGTCAAAACGCGATCGATGTTTGTTGGTCTTCCACTAGACTTCTCAATTGCTTGAAATTGTCACCACTTCTAGAAGCTTCACCAAAACCCTAATAGTCTACTTTACTTTTGGATCAAGAAGATCCGACGATCTGAGGTAGCCATGCCTTCTCTCCACAGTTGAAACCACCTTTGCTACCTCTAGACATTCTCAAAGTGATTAGTTATCAATCCACACTGAATGATCGTCTTTGCTGGCCCCGAAAAGCTTTTGGTCTTCAACTTGGTGACTCTATTAGAAACTCACTGTCTAGAACGATTGATAAGAAGCTCTTGCATAGTGAAAATTGAGGATTAATAAATGCCAAAAAGTGATAATTTTTGATATCTTAATCAATTATCCATGCAAATAGAGTTATTGAAATGAATGTTATTCATAAAATTTGAGCAGAGTGGTTTAAATGGAAAAGTGTTTTAGGTGTTCTATGTAATAGTAGAATATATATCAAGTTGAAAGGAAAATTTTATTGGACATTTGTAAAGCTAACCATGCTTTATGGTATAAGGAGTTGGGCCATTAAGAAGTTAACATTCTCATACAAGAAAATATGCTATAAGAATGAATATATCCAAACAAAAGTTGAGGTGATATTGATAGAAGAGAAATTAAGAGAAGATCGTTTAATATAGTTTAGACATTTCCCACATACATTTGGAGATTCACTAGTTTGGAAGTGTTATTAGATTTATGTAGAAGTTGTAAAAAGAACGGGCTATAGACCTAAGAAGGTATGGACAAATATTGTGAAAAAATACATAATTTTGAATAGATTCATGGAAAACATGATCCTTGACAAAAATAGAGGAAAATGATTCATGTAGCCAACTAACCTCAATTAATTTGCAAATTGGATTAACTGAGTTGAGTATGAGGGTGAGCATTGGCACAAGGATAAGGTTATTAATTTACAACATTGAAGTCATGAGTTCAATACTCGAAATGACCTTTCTAGTTGTTGGAGTAAGACTTTGTAAATTGCCTTTATCCAAGCTAGTATAATCGGGAGTCTTGTGCACTGGATTGCCCTTATATATATTTGATACACTTCATGAAATTTTAAATGGGTTAATATTTGTCCCTCTTAGGAGGTTAAATGTTAACTTCTCACAGTACGAGTAAAAAGTTAAAAATTACTCCCCATAATATTTACGCCCTTAATTTTAACCACATATCAAGCACACTTTTAAGTTTCTCTCTAGTTTTGTCTTTTTATTTTTCCTTTTGATTTTCTAATTTTATATCTATGTATGTTTATCCATATGTAAATGCCATTACATATGTAAAACATGGAGAGCTCTTTAGAATCTTAGATTATTTGCAAAAGTTGGTAGTTCTCATATTCAATATGAATTTCACACTTGATAGTATCATTATGTACTACTAAACCAAGCATTGGCTCCTCTTTATGTGTAATGGCCCAACCATCGAACCTCCCAAGACTGATGGTTAGCCATTCCACACCTTCCACAGGATCTTAAAAGTACAATACATCTATCCTTCGATATGAGATACTCTGGGAAAGGCTTTAGTGGCTACCCTCCTTTCTTCCTAAAACTCCTTGGTCAAAAGTTCAAAACCCTATGTGCCTTATCCGACTCTCCCATCTGTCACCAAAATCTGATTCCAGTAGAGAAAAAATTTCCCAAACTGATGTGGAGAGGAAACCCTGACCTCAAAAATGCTGCCCCACCAATTGCAAAATTATTTGCCCTCCACCACTGTGCATCACCCTCTATTGGTCACCAGGAATGCTAACATATTGTCTCTATGATGCCTTAGCTATCATATTATGCAACTGCAATACTCCTTGCCCATGCAGAGTGAGGGGAAAAATAACCATGACCTTATTCCTTAGTCTGCCAGCTTACAAGCTTTATCATCCTAATAATCCCCCAAATCTTGGTTCTTCCTCTTAACATGCATCATTTGGATTCACCGTGAACCATCACATAAGCTGTATATGTGTTGATAAGTTCAAACAAAAATACAATGAGTATCAGCATATGCTACTTTACGCAGACACCTCTATTTACTTCAACGTACCCATATCCACCGAATATGAAAAAGGTAACAAGAATGGGATGTGTCCAAATCTTCTACTTTTTAAGAATATCTGAAGAACTAGTAGCTAAACTTCAATGGAAATCGAAATTTAGCCTTTTGCATGAATAGGAAATAAAAATTTTCGTTTTTCTCTAAATTTTATCAAATTTTTAAAATATTACTTAATAATAATCATACCTCATGCCAATCTATCATCCAATATATCATATATTTAAATATTCATGATCTGTTAATGTATTCATACTCAACTATTGTGTCAATGTTAACCTAAAACGTGAATTTGTTTTATATATAGAACTAAGGGAATGTGTTACATTTGTACTTTGAGATATGGTACGATAGAAGACAGGCTTCTTAGGATTGTCATGTTATTAAAATATTTTGGTGAATAAAAGTAACTTATTTAAAATATATATATACATAGTTAATCAAGAAAAATAAAACAGTATATATATTCATAAAATTAAATACATTTTTTTTATTGATATGAATATTTACTCATTATCCTATTGTTAAAGCTTAAACTTATTGATTATTGTCATATAATTTGTTTATCAATTCACTATTTTAAATGGTTTTTATATAATCTTTTTGGATTGTCAAACTTAATGTATTGGAATGAATGTGGTACGAACTTGGTGTATTAGAATGTAAGTGTACCACATTGTAGAACATGTATACCAAAGTATAGTTCGTAGGGATAGTGGTGATTTCTAGTAACTATGTACTAGATACATATCCTAGTATCTTAAAATTAAGGTTTTGGAATGTCTGACCCCCAAACATATACGCACACCAAACACTCATGCCTGAGTTCATGTAATAAAAGAATATATGACTTTTTTGTTTCATTTATCTTGTTCTCTTATATTTTTACTTTTTGAATGAGTATAGAGAGGGGCATTTACTTAGTTTATGGGAAAAACACATGGTATCATGTAGGTGGGAAGACATGTCTTGGACATGAGAATTGCCACTTTGCACCAATAATTCTGAAAAGCCCTCAGCATTTGTGAGCCAACAATGGTAACATGTTTTTGTGTGGAGATTTGAGGATGAAGTAAAATATGATACAATGAAATGACTTCGCTAAAAATGTTGCAAATGGTGGGACTGTTGCTGCAAAATTCTCCTCACGAATTATTTATACATATTTTAAAAATTCTCATGAATAAAATTTAATGATTAAAATTAAAGTTTGATTAAAAGCAAGTAAGCTTTTGCACTTTCAGATGGACAAGATCACTTTTATGTTACTTGTGGTGAAGAAGTATGAGACCGCAGTGCTCTAGATTCAATTAATGTTCCATAAAGTACATAAACTAAACATAACTACGGCAAGCTTCTTCGAGTCAATATATTTGAATTCAACAGTTTTGATTGAACTATAATTTATGATTATGGCAACCTCAAGGGAAGCTTAAGTGATCGGTGAGACCTTAGGTTAAGTGCTAGGAGTATGAGGTCTTGAATTCGTTGATAATTGTCTAAACAATACTTTGCCGAGGGATTGTTCGGTGAAAATAGATCGTTACGCAAATGTAGGTGGGATCAGGCTGAGTGGAAGGTCCGTCCCCAGGAATTCCCCTCCCTCCCTCACTTTTAATAGTTCTATAGAGAAGGGGGCTAACACTCCTCCTATTAGCACCCTAAGTTCCTTGAGCCCCAGATTTAGGTGGAACTCAATCCCAATTTGTTTTATCACCATTCAGATTCTTAGAGCCAACCCCTTTTAAGATCTCCAGAATGCATCTCGTATCTGGTTTATTCTTTGCTGTCATTGCTTTATGCAGAATAAGCCAAAGACAATTTTTGCCACTTACTGTCCCGACTTTGTTTGGATAGTCATCTTGATAAACTGAAATCTAAATTTGAACGCTTGTGTAGTACAAATAAGATTGGAGGCAATATCAATGGGGAGCAGGAAAAAATTATGGCTTGGAGCGGTGTCTAGTGTCATCAATTATGCATCACCACCAGATGGATGACATGAATAAACGTACATCATCCGTTTTGTCCTGACCTCAAACTTGGTTGGTCCTTAAATTTGACTGGTCTATCTGTGCAATACTTGACTAATAAATTGATGTGCTTAGCCTATTCCTAGATGCTCCAAGAGGTCAATTGGACTTTGGAAAGCTGATCCAGGCATTTTCAACGTGGATAGTCATATTTACAGGCTTTCTTTTACTCTCTAAAGAAATTAAAATTACCTAAGTAAGGGTGCGTCTGGTTTATTGACAAACGCTAAAAATTTCTAAAAACTTTTAAAAGTTATTTACTTTTTATCTTATTGCACGAATTACGAACTCATAAGCTCCAAAATTTTTCAAAAAACTCCAAAAGTTCCTGACTTTTTTTAATTAAATTCGTTACGTGTCACTTTTACATTACTTTAGCACCAATGGTTTTTTTTTGAACTTTTTTGAAATTCTAAACGCTATCTAATCTGGTTTGATCATTCATCTTGTTAATAGACCCCCCTCTCTCTCTCTCAACTCCAAATGCTACCTAATTTGGTTTGATCACTCATCTTGTTAATAGGCACCATCTCCCTCTCCCTCTCTCTCCCTCTCCAATCCCTCTTGTCTCGCTTTTTTCCAAATATACAGCACATATTGTATCCTCATATATACATGTTTTATGTACATATATGTTGGTTTTTTAGTATTTGTGTATGTTCAAATATGCATGTGTCCAGTCAGAGGAGACTCTCTCTCTCTCTCTCTCTCTCTCTAATAATTTTTCTCTAGCAATTTTTATCTGTTAATCCTTCTGCCGTGTCAAAACTTTATAGTGTGCATAAAGCTAGATCCTTGACTGTGAGAAAATTTTAATTAGATAGCTTAAAACCTTCATTAATAAAATTAAATGTGGGGTGTAGGGAAGAGTCTACGACCAAGGAACAAGCTAATAACGCGGCAAGTATGTGATTAATTGTAATTTTTTTCCCTGCCTAGAAATTTGACCTCATGGGGTCTGCCAAGGAATTTGCATTTTGAATAATAGGCGTTTTAATGATTGCTTTCTGAAGTTGAAACATCGCAAGTGACCTTTAATTTTGTTGCAGGAAATACTCCCGAGATTATCTCCCCGCCTAGGAGTTGAGCTCATCCAAAAGAAATTAGCTGCTGCAATGCATTAAGATGTTTCCAGCAATGTCTTGTCTAATATCCAAATGTATGTTACATTTTGTCTTTGTTGGACTTTGGGAGGCTGCTAACATCACTTTTTGTGTTAGTAATGTGACGTCATCACATTGTGAGTCATTCGATCAAAATTGAACGATTCACAACAAATGTAAGTTTGAAAATTTTAGATGAGAATTTTTAAATTTATTTTTGTTGTGAAAATTAGACGGTTCACAATCTCGATGTCCATTTTTAAATTTATTTTTATTGTTTTTCAATTTTTATTTTAGATTTTTTTTCAGAGATAATTTTTTTTTTTTAATTTCTATTTTATCTTCTATATATCTATTTCTATTCTATATAATAAGTGGCCATGCTTCTTCATGATTTCAACAACTTTTTTGGTCCTTTTTTTTTCCCAAATTCACCCTTACTTTTTATCTACCTGTATTAAAATTTCTCTTCTTATATTTTGAATATGCTTATTTAGGATTTCAATGCCTTTTTCGGTCCATTATTTTTTAGTTTCACGCTTGCATTTTGTTTATATCTATCGAAATTATCTATAGCATATTTTGAATATATATATCTTAATCTTTCTTGATTGTATCACAGAATTAGCTTTGTCAAAGATTTTTCAAAAAAAAAATAACATAAAAATTAAACCAAAAGTTTCTTCTCATATATATATATTTTTTATTTTTCACTCGCATCTTTGTATCTCTCATTTAGTGTATCAAAAAAAAAAGAAAGAGAGAGAGAGAGAGAGTCATAGGGATTCAAATTTTTTCTCTTGCTAAGGCTCTGTTTGGATTAAGGTTTTGTCACAGAAAAAAGAAAAGGTAAGGATTCAAAATGTTTCTTGTTTTGGTTATAATACAAAATGCAAAGAAAAATGTATGAAATGTAAAAAATAAAATTAATTAAATTCAAAAATCAATATATTATTTTGTTTATTTATTTTTTTTTTAATTCCATTCAGATAAGAGTATATATTTTGAATTTTTCTTTTTCTTTTTAACTTTTCATATTTTTTCTTTTTCTTTTTTTTTGGATACCAAATTCTTATTCCAAACACACTTTTTCTTTCTTTTTCTTTTTTTTTTGGAGTTTTAGTTTTCTTCTACGAAGCTCATATATTTTTTATTAATTATGTGTTTTTTATTTTTATTATTTTATTTTATATTATCTAATTTTCTCTTTTCATAAAATGAATAGAAAGGAATACTAATTTAAAATTTATCCCCTTGTTTGGGTTATGTTGGAAAATAAAAGAAAAAATGAATGGAAGTTAGGAAATTAAATTAACTAGATTAAAAAACTAATATATTTATTAATATTTTTTATTTTATTATATTTTTAAATCTATTCAGAAAATATTTTTTTTTAATTATCTTTCTCTATATCATGTTATTATTTTATTTCAATGTTTCTGGATTTTTCTTTTCTTTCCTTTGCGTCTTTTTTTTAGACAATAATTTTAATATTTCGAAGGTTTTTTTTTTTTTAATTTTTTAATGAAAGATAAAAGCTTGAACTTATATTCACTTAGACTATATTTCAATCAATAATTTGTCCAAAAAAAAAAATAAATATAAATATAAATTTCTCTTGTTTAAATTATAATAGAAAATACAAGGAAAAATGCATAAAATTATATTTTTTTTCAATTTTCTTGCATCTATTATTTATTTATTTTCCTTCCATTTTTATTTTCTCTCACCAATTCTTTTACTCTAAATACAACTTTAATATATTTATATTTTTTTCCCTAGATATTGGAAGCACAGGCATTCTTTTGCTAGTGTGTGTACCTATGTATGTATAATTTAATTCCAACTACACCTAAATTTTTCCATATTGAATATGCGTATATACATAAAAGGCTGTTTGTATTTCTAATTTTATTAAAAAATTTCACAAAATTTCAAAAATTTTTAAATTCTTGCAATCAAATTTAGTTATATATTATTTTTACATCATATCAACACTAATTTTTAATTTTTTTTTTTTTAATTTTTTTAAAACTTCAAATACCCCCATATATTGGAGCTCTTTGATGGGTTGCCATTTTCTGTCTGTCTAAGCAAAAGGAATAATTTAATAAGTAAAAAAATGATAATAATAATAATAATAAAACAGCAGCTTTCAACAAAACTACTTGAGATTTATCACAAAATCTGTGAAATAGAGTTTTTCTTATTCTAAATTTGGGGTTTAAATTAATCAACATCAAAATTAACTTCTCACAGACTTTGCATGTTCAATTTTTTAACAACTTTTTATTTTTATTGGGGACCAGTCCATAAGGGAGTCTGTCTAAAATACCCTTAACTCTTCTGTTAAATCTAAATTTTAAATCAAATAATTTTTTAAAATTACCTTTAACTATGTCATATTTAAATTTAAAATTTTGACTGTCACGTTATTTTACTTTTATATTATTAATTAATTAAACAAATGAAATAATAATCACGTACATTATGTGTACACATTTTTAATTTTTAATAATTATTACTAAATCAGCGGTGCCACTACATTTTAAACGAAGATACACTATCATAAATAACGTCAACTAAGTTGGAGTGCTTACATTTTCTTATTTATTTTAAGTACTCTATATATATTTATTAATATGTCCATTATATATATATATGCATATATATTTCAAGCTTTTCGTAGCATGTATATATTTTTCCATTTAAATAATGAAACTGGCAATCTATTAATTAATTTCCAGGAGAATTAATTTATTTCTAAGGATGCATGTGACTATACAAAAATTTAAAAAAAAAAATGTACAAATTATTACATGATAGTTTCGGCTAGCTTTGAAGTAGATTAACTATACAAATAAATAAAAAGAAAAAAAAAGGGGGGGAGGGGGGCGGAGTTTTTTTTTGTTTTACTGTTGATCTAGAAACTATATTTGAAAATACTTTGGCGTAGAAATTAATTGTAAAAATACTATTAATGAAAAACCGCTTTTTAAGACAGCAGTTATAAGCAAAATTGTACTGCCTAAGAACCGCGTTTTAGGAGCGCACTTCTTAAAGCCGCACTCTAAGACCGCGGCTTTTCTAGCAATTGTCTTGCAAATACACGCTATTTAAGACAGCGGGTCTTAAAGCCGCGCTCTGAGACCGTAGCTTTTGTCGCTCAAATAAGAAAACAAACGCTATCTGAGACTGCGGCTTTTAAAGTCGCACTCTGAGACCGTGACTTTTCTGACAATTTAGATAATTACGTATAAACATCAAA
>JAVXUM010000037.1:13787617-13798131 GCA_035590655.1 Pouteria glomerata
GTTTGTTGCCTCTCTTCTTCTAGCATGTCCAGATTCTCTTCTAAAACCTTCTCATTTAAAACTAGATTGAAGAGCTCCACTCTTAGGCTAACTAAGCCAATCTCTACCGATATGACTGCCTTTGTGCCGAAAACAAGAGAGAAAAGGGTATGGCTTTCGTGGAGAAAATAATTTTTTATATTTTTATTTTATTTAAAATAAAAATATAAAAAAAATCACACATATTACTTGTACACGCTCCTATGTATTGTTATTTATTTATTGATAAATATAAGAATTTTTATGAGTGTTTTGATTTCTTTATAATGTAAATGCTAATTATAATGTAATTGTGTCATGCAACACTCATGAATTAAAACTAATATATAAAGTAGTAACACAATGCATAAAATTCTTGCAGTGGGAGTTTTGGGGAGGGTTGATTATACATAAATTTATTCTTATTTGTGAAAAGATTATTTCCAAAGTTCTTGCCTTTACGATCGCATGCACTAAGACAACCTTATCATTAATTGCAGGATGTTATACTTATAAATTGTCTTAAATTGATGATAGAACTGTAGAGGAATAACATAAACTTTGAGAAGCTACAATGTAATTATCAGAGTGCAAATGAACCGAATTCTGCTCGGCTCGTTTATTCGTTTGGTTTGCGCCAAAGTAATTGAAGAAGTGCTCCTCCCATCATCGAGCCCCAGCCGCTGGCCATGAAATGAGATTCATTTACACAATTAATAAATAAACATAAAAATATAATGCTATATACTTTACGTTTACATACATAAATACAAAATAACATCTACCATATATCCTTTATATGCATTCATAATGTTTACTAATAAATTTCATATGTATATTATTTAATTAAATATAAATATTGAATAAGTGCTTAATATATAGGTCTGTCTCATTTACATCTGAGCTTATCGGTTTGGTTTAGAGTCAGCTCATCTATCAAATAGACAAGCTAAATGTGTCCGAATTTATTCATGAATAACTTAGGCCCCGTTTAGAGAAAAAAAAAAAAGTTTAAAAAAGTTCAAAAATAAAAATTTTTGAGATTTAAAATGTAAAAAGTTATTTTGAAATAATGATTGAATAATTATGTTTGATTTGATATAAAATTATTAAAAATTATATAAAATGGCAAGTGGCAAAATATTATTAGAGAATTTTAAAATTTTTGAAATTTTGTGAAACTTTTTAGTACAAATGTCAATACTACTTTTTCAAAAATTCTGTCAAAATCCATTGGAATGGTGCGTTAAAACGAATTTTGACAGAATTTTTGAAAATATTAGAATTTTTCGGAGTTTAAAAAATGTGTTACTTTTGAAGTTTTTTGAACTTTTTTTTTTAGAAAGTTAGTGCTCCAAACAGGGTCTTAATTTTTTTTTTTTTTTAATAGTGGTAAACGGTTATTTATTACCAACCATAGTAAAATAAGAGTTTTAGAGAGATGCAGTAAACTACAAGCACTGTAGTGGAAAAATGAAGGTCTGAATTGATTTGCGCTTTAATGACATATGACTTTTGACATTTGTTTGTTTTCTAATCAGATTTCTTTAACTTTTATTTTTATTTTAAAAATAATTTTAATTAAATTAAATTAAAAACATTAGATTAAATATAAATCAATCTCAACTCTTATTTTTTTACTGATTTTTTCACTGCAGTCCCCTAGAACTCATAACAACCCTTATGCAAATAAAAAAAAAAAAGTTGAAATTGAACATAAAAATTGTTCGTTACAACATATGCAAATTATACGATGATCTTAATAGAAATAGTATAGATTTTTCTTTAATTATTATTATTACTATTATTATTATTATTATTATTATTATTTCAGGGTTTTTTTCTGGGGGGTGGGGGAGGTCGAACCTTTGGAAAATAATCCCAATGGAAAGAAAAAGAAATTAGAGGGAAAAAAGTATTAATTGTTTTTTTTTTTACCATATGCACTTAACATAAATATTGTTTGTACCATTTGAACTTTAAAAATCTACATTTATATCCTTATATTTTAGATTAAAGTGAAAATTTTAAAAAATTTGTGAAGGATAACGGTTTTGTTTTTAATTACTTGTTTGCAAAATTGCATTTATACCCATGTAGTTCATATTATCTACAACCTCTTATTCAAATTGATTTTTAATAAATACTTTTGCCTTTTCATTTAAGAATTTAATTAAAATACAAAGGATGCAGAAAAAATATTTTTAAAATTTAGGACGTATAAGTAAATTTTATCTTAACAGATGGTAAAAAAACAATTATTCCTCAAAAGAAAAAAAGATCACGTTTAAATTAGAAATGAAAAGACAACAATAACTAAATTGCAGAATCATTTGATGAAAGTAAAAGATTGCAAATAGCAACAAGCAAAAACATACCCCACATAATAATCAATCCAGTCTTCTAATGCTTAAATAATTCTTCAAGCATTGACAGCAAGGAAACATTCCCGTCGAGGTTAAAGAATATTGCAAGACCGCATCCATGAATTAGATGCTGGAAACGGGCAAGAAAATCATGCGACTGCTCAGTAAAAAGAGTACAGAGATTTATAATAATGAACAAAGCGGCATATTCAGGGATTGTTCCTAACTCCTAAAAAAATTTTAGTCAGAAGAAGATATGTCTTTCTGTTCTCATGCTACTGTTGGGTTTGGGTTTCTCTCCCATGTTTAACGATTTTGCTTCTTTGAGACTT
Source organism: Pouteria glomerata (assembly GCA_035590655.1). NCBI lineage: Eukaryota > Viridiplantae > Streptophyta > Magnoliopsida > Ericales > Sapotaceae > Pouteria > Pouteria glomerata. The sequence goes on from JAVXUM010000037.1 coordinate 13,790,334, forward strand.
ATTTGAAACCTTAAAAATGATAAAGAAGACCTAGGAGTGCAACACAGTCGTGAAACTGCTGTAATCCTTCCCTGCAACAGAGATATGTATATAATTTAATCTCTTCCCTTTCCATTCTTAATCATAAAATAACATCTTTTCTATTATGCTATATCAGAGTTTGTTGAAGTACCACAAACAACCAGGTGTCTATGAAATTGGAGTTCAATTATTCGATTCTGCCCTCGCAAGTTGCTTTCAGCTAACTGCTGTATAATTAATTAAAGAAATAATTACTTTTTTAATCCTTATATTTAAGGTGAAAATCATTTATAGCCCAAAACTTTAAAAATCCACTTTTACACTCTTATATTTTGGACTAAAATGAAAATATTAAAAAATTCGTTAAAGATAACAATTTTAGAAATTAATAACTTTAGAAATTACATTCATATCCCTTTACCTACATTTATACGCCCTTTATTCTATTTGATTTTTAATAAATATTTCTATCTTTTTACTTAAAAATTTAACAATATTTATGACTTAACTTTTGTCTAAAATATAAGAGGTGCAAGAGTAGATTTTTAAAGTTTAAGAGGTGTAAGTGATTTTCACCTTAATTACAGGAGTAAAAATGTAATCATCCCTTAATTAAAAAATTAGAATTATCGGTAAATTATAAGAGAGATTTGGCCTATACAAATTGTATAATCGAAAGAATTAAGCTAGAGAGAGAGTATTGCCCAACAAGGTAGAAAGGGCAAGGTAAAACAATTATATGATTGATGCAAGGTAGTCTACCATACTCGTCAAATTCAGTAACGCTATGTTTAGAACAAAAATAAAATGAAGAGAAAATAAAATTTATAATTTGTGAAATTTTTGTACATCTAACCAAATAAAAATTAGACTTCATTGATAAATATATGTTTATTTTAGTCTTAGTTTTCTGTCGTTTTCTTTCACTTTCCATTTCCCTCTATAAATTCTTGTTCCCAACATAGCCTAAATATCAAAAGGGTGAGATTGGCGCAATCATACGAGTCACAAACCAATACCAATAGTTTCTAAGTCGGCATCAAACCTCATTATAGAGACGAGAATTTCATTATGCAGTTGATATAATAAACCACGTTTGCAAGATGAACACTTCAAGTGACAGAAGTATTATCCAACCAAATCAAATTTGACTATAGAATAAGAAAGGTCATAAATTTCAAGAAAAAATTGGAACTTTGCACAGAGCTATATAATGCGAAGATGGATAGATTAAAATAATTTAATCCTCACCGGCACCGGTAGCAGTGTTGTCACCTTGTTGATTAAGTGGTCGATACCTTGAGCGGAAGGGCCACAACAAAGAGGCTAACCGTCTCAACCTCAAGCACCGCCTGTTCCTCCTATCTTCAACGTCAGACTCATCACTGTCGACTTGGCTATCAAATGGAACTGGAAGCTCTTCACTGTCATATGGAACTGGAAGCTCTTCACTGTCATATGGAACTGGGAGCTCGTGCCGGCAAACAGGACAAGAATTGTGAAGCCTCAGCCAAGGAACTATGCAATCAGAATGGAATAAATGTTTACAAGGAAGCTCTCTTGCTTCCCCACCAACTTTAAATTCCTCCTTGCAAACAGGGCATTGCGAATCAATAGCCAGATGGTCTGCCGTGATTGTCACAGTCGGCACATCATCTATTGCCGAATCAGGTGCTGGTGGAAGACCTCGTCTGTCATTTTGAGTAAGTTCTTCAATAAGATCACTTAGCCCTGGCCCAACATGGTAATCCCACGGATTGGCCCCAGGGGGTATCAAGCCACCCAGTCGGGCATTTGGTCGAACAGGTAAAGGGCCGGCAGGTATGAGGATGATCGAAGGCCGGTGACGAGCAAGAATTCCACTTTCTGGCCTCCAGTCATCATCATATTCCTCCTCCACGACCCGGTTTCGCCTCCAAGGCCAGCGCCAGCCCCGTCTTCCAGTTTCTGGCATCCTGCCAATTCTATCTGTTCCATCTAAACTGCGACGGCGGGGATGCAGCCTCGAAGAGGGACCAAGTTCCGCATCTGGGGATTCATTATTTCTCAAATCAAGACCGAAAGGCAGAGGATCGAGCATGAGAGAGAATGCTTCGATGATGCGGGCTTCCGGTGAGGGATCGAATTGGGTGAAATCTACAACGAGCGCAGGTCGGGCTATGTCAATCTCGTATACAAACTGTCCCGTGCAGCGAGGACAGACGATCTCAGATTGGTTATCGGAGGCGATCCTGACGGAGCGGTGACATTGGTAACACCAGTATAGCTGGAAGTTTCCGCTGCCGTTGGTTGGTTCAGGGGGAGGGCTCGAAGACATGATGATTGTTACTGTCAGAGCATCAAAATGGAAATGGTATCATCACTGTTTCCATCTGGTGCGCGCGTGTATTTATATACATGGGACATGTATATTCACATATGATATATGGAAGAGTGTGATAGTTGAACAAAGAATAGCTTTCTGGAGCCTCAAAAAGCGATTCTCTCTTTGTTTTTCTCCCTTGCCTTGCCGTCTCTTCATCTCCTCTTTCTTCCTCTGAAAGAGAAGGATGAGTGCTGGTTGTGCTGCATGCGCAAAGGTTTGCATTCTGTTTTCGCTAATTTTTTTCCTCCGAAATAAACTAATAGTTTAAATTCGGAGGGACTGGATAACGGCTAACTTACGCGGGAAGAGAAGTTAAAATCTGAGGTTTTTTTCTACTCTGTTTTTTTTTTTTTTTTTTGGTTACTATTAATTGCAGTATTTAAGTTAAAGGTTTTATTTGAAATAGAATTTTAAAAAGTAGAAAACACTATTTCAAAAAATTTTTTTACCTCAATTTTTTTTGAAAGGTTTTTCTAACTCAAAAATTGTTAAGAAATATTTGAAATAGTAATTTCTAAAAAATGCTATTTGCATCCGTGCTTTTTTTTTTTTTTTTTTTAGTAATTGGGAAACTGTGGTTTTAAAAAATTATATCTTAAATGAAACTTTTTTTAATACACCTCGCCCAACTTTTACATCTATTGATCATAATAAGCATATAATACGTACAACTAACTATTCATAATACATTAAAGAATAAAACATCTATCAACAATAAAGCAACTATTATCAACAAACATTGATAACTAAATCATCAATCACATTATATATAAACTATTATCAACATATGTCAGCTATATCATACATAATACTAACATCTATCGTTTATATTGACATAGTTGATGCATGTTAAGATTGATGATATAGTTGTTAATGTTTGTTGATAATAGTTGTTTTGTTATTTTTGGTGGTGTCATTGTGTAATGTTTTTGTTCGACCCTAACACTGATGGCTGAGAATGATAGGGAACATTTGGCTTTATAAGTCTTAAAGACGTGCCCAGCTATGAAACTTATTCTGGTTGATGGCCAACGCATTACGCACAGAGCTATCTGTAAAAATTAGCACATCATCAACATATATTATATGAGAAACATAGAGTTTATGATATCTCCTTTTGAATGACTGGATGCACAAGTTATATGTGTGATTAAATTCTAAAGTTACATCTTTTTAAAGCAATATTTTGAATTAATTTTGAATCAATTTTAGAGTAAATCAATTATCTTTAAGTATATATATTTAGCATTTTTTCAATTCTAATTTAAACTCTTGGAAGTCATGTTAAAATGATTAAATTATTATGATTTAAAAGTTAATTTTAGTCCTTGTTAATTTTAAAATAATATTTAGTAATAGAAGTTTTGATTCTAATAAATTAAAATTAAGTTTATAATTAGACTATAGTTAGTAAATTAATTATTATTAAGGATAAACTATCCTTATAATTTATGCTTGATGTCATTTTAGTCTCTTACATTTTAATTGTAACAGTTAAATTACTACAGTCTTAGTCAAATATTAATTAAGTTCTTTTATTAGCCTCAATTTATACTCAGCCGTTAGAGTAAAACAAAATTGTCATTTGTAATATTCTCTCCCAAAATTAAAGAAACAATGAAGATGAGAAAGATCAATGCCACAAGAGGTAACTGGATTCTCTTCTTTTGTCATCTCTGCAATAAGCACATTATTAATATCAAAATCGTTGCATCCCCAATCAAACAAATTTGCAGTTTAACTAGTTAATAACATATTTAAAATTCACCCTTCTACTTTTTTTTTTTTTAATCTATTATTGGATTAAACTAATGTATAATTCAATAGTATAACTTACAGGTGAAGAAAGACATTGCAAAACCCCAATCGCATTCCATCTATAAATACATAAAATAAATTCAGGCAAACCCAAGTAACCAAAAAAAAAAACCAAATTTTGATCCACAATTTAACCTATCTCTTTGCGTTATGGAAAAGTTTTTCTTATGTTATCTCTTGCTGGTTCCAATCATAATCTTTATTGAGAAACTTATATTTTTGTAGAGTTTAAAAATGGTTGACTTTGCTTTTAGGTACTATTATTTGCAGCCCTATTTATTCTCTTGCAGCTCAGTTAATTTTTTTTTATCTTAGAACAAAAATATCTTAATACAAAATGACCTCTTTACCTTCCTTATTTACTACACATAAGTTAAAATTTTAACAAGAACTTATTGAAAATATCAAACGATATTAGCAATTACTTGTTGAAATAATCAAATAAATTCAAGAATTATTTGCTGAAATAAATTTTCGACAGATAAACGAAACAGTTCAACAACTGATTACTGAACAAATTAAAAACTTTCAACAAGTACTTACTTAAAAAAATCAAACAATTTCAATAATCAATTGCAGAAAAAATTTAATACTTTGTGGTTATTTTTAAAACTTTAGGCGCAATTTATGAGTTGCGTGCAAAAAATTATTAGATTGTTTGGAGAAAACATAAGATGCATGAATTAAATAAGTTGTGTGAAGAAAAAGTAAGATTGCAAATAGTTGCACCTTTACTTTGTTTTTTTAAATCTTTTTGACACCTTTACTTTTTTAGGAAAAGAAAACTTTTAATATGTTAATATCTTATTTATTTTGATATTTTAAGGATATTAATTTCGTGCTTTTAGTATTATAAAATCGTAATATGTGTAATTTTTATTATAATTTTTTGATATGATTTCTTTTTTATTGTGCATCCAAAGGAGTAAGTTTAAGAGACCCAAAAATAAAGTGCACAAACTATGAGCCATGAGGGAACGTTTATGTAGCCAACTTGACAATAACATTAAATAAGTTAATTGTACATTGTTTATGAATGTAATAATCATCTCAAATGAATGTAATAAATAAGAAATAAAGTCATTATCTCTCCTAAACTCTTAAATAATTTGAAAGAAAACGATTAGTGTTTCTTTTCAATATTTGTTTTCTAATATTTTTCTTTCCTTTTATTTCTCTAAACTCACAAACAAAGTGGAAGGAAAATTGTACAAAGCTCAAATTTAAAGAAAACCGAGAAAGTGAAGGAATCACAAAAAGGGTTCTAAACGTTAAAAGAGTGAATTTTTTTGCATGGTTACGATCTTTCCAAATCTGTATTGTAGAAATGATCAACAAAATGAAATGATCAAACCTCGCCTCCCCCCTTCTCCCAATTATTTTTTATTCAAGCAACCCAAGTCGATAGAGAAAGAAAGTGAAGGGTGGGGAAAAAGGAACAACAAAATGAAAAAGAACATACCACCCAACTCAATTACCCCACCAAGGCCTAACAAGGCCCAAGAAAAACTAAATGGGTCGTTAGAAAGGAGCTAAACTAAAGTTCAAAATTTAAAATGGCTTAAAATTATAATCTATATAATAAAACACAATACATTTTAAAAATATTATTTTCATAAACTAAAATCTAAAGGTTAAGATTAAGTTTTATTCTTTAACAAATTACTAAAATATTTTATAAACCAAAATTTCCTCTCAAACTCCCACCGAGTTTTAGTCAGTTTATATTCTGATAAACTATTGAATTGAAATTAATAATGATATTTGAAGAGTTACATTTAGAAAAATAAAAATTTTATTTTTCAGGAATAATACAATAAAAAGAAAATTTATTTTTAAATTTTGAAAAGAGAAAATGTACTAACATATTTCAATTTTAAGTACTTTTATATTTAATTTTAGCTGACCAGCATCATAGATGGAATTATTCTCTAGTTAATAGCTAAATTAAATACCGTCTGTTAATTTATGACATGTTCTTGCATATTTCTTATGAAAACTCGAGGTTTAGTCCAAGTTTGTACCCAATTGGTATATAAATGGGCATTGTTTGAAGTAATTTCTTTTCTAATTAAAATTATGCGAGTCCAATTTTGTTATCACATGTTTGTATGTGTCACTTAAACCAAGGGCTGGGTGGTCAAATGGGCTTTGCTACCAAAAAAAAAACAAAAAACAAAAAGCAAAAAAAGTGATTGAGGCGCCCGCAATTCCTTGTATTTGCAAATTCAATTGGACGGCCATCTTGGGTGTGTTTGGGCTGTTAAACAAGTCCATCAAGCTTTGATCTACAAACAGTGAATGGGCCATGGCTATAGTGGTTTTGGATGGATCAGTACAGGCCCCAATTTTTGTTAACCGCGATTCAAGTGCAAAAACGCTACTTGTACCTTACCACACTCTTGGGTTCATAAATTTAGGTGCCCAGATAAAAAATGAAATGAGGCTCGCAACCTATAAATTTTGGGTTCTCCAACTCCGAATTCATAAAGTCCATTTTCTTAAACTTAAAAAAAAAAAAAAAAATCAAATGCGCGCCCAAAGAGAGTAATTAAGAATAATGACTAGAGGAACCCTTAAATACTTAGTTAATAATAAAATGATTTACTAGAAATTAAAAAAATATTGTGCAAATCCAGACTCTAAACGAAAAAATAAAAATAAAACACAAAAAATAAAAACATGCTACATGTATTGATTCTCCATAAAAATATCTAAACAAAAATAGTAGTGTATGTATCAAACCGTTAATAATTTATGACATTTTTAATTTAAAAATAATATTTAATATTATTAGAATATAAAAATAAAAGCATGAAACTAAAGTGGAGGTACGCACATATTTTTAATTTAAAAATAATATTTAATATTATTAGAATATAAAAATAAAAGCATCAAACGAAAGTGGAGGTGCCCACAAAACTGTGTCAATTCGTTGGCAATCCTTCAAAGATTAATATAACTAGCAAAAGTCCCGCCTTTTATTGCGGGTATTTATGTCGTTGCTAAGTGTTTCATAATTAAAAAATAAGGACCTGTTTGGCACCGTAAAATTTGTTAAAAATTTCTAAAACTCTTTAAAAATCTCTGAAAAATACTGAAATTTTCTGTTACACTTTTGCACTTTTAAGTTCAACAAAACTTAAATATCTTCACAGAAAAAATTGCGAAACTAAAATTCGCTTCATAGAATAGCAAGTTTTTTTTTCTAATGTCACAACCGAGTATTACGCTTCCAAATGAAACCCATTGTGCTATTTTTTTCCAAATCGTCCTAACGAAATTGGAAAGCCATTTGGACGGTTTCCAATCATCCACACCCAGTGTTTAGGCTACTTATGACCTAGTCAATTCCCATTCTGACGGGGCTTTGCAATCCATTTTGACGGATTGGAATTCCTTTCCCTGGTGATCCCTTTAGATACTGTAAGATTTTGTATACTGCCTGAAGATGCACTTCCTTATGATTATGCATAAATTGACTTACCACACTTACTGCATAGACAATATTAGGCCTAGTATGAGACAAGTAGATTAGTCTTACACTGATGCTGACTATGTAGGGTCTCCGATTGACCGAAGATCAACATCAAG
>JAVXUM010000037.1:13813517-13833805 GCA_035590655.1 Pouteria glomerata
TTCTCTTCTCTCGCTTGTTAAAGCTTTTGACCCTGTTCTTGCTGTGTATGAAGGTTTCTGCAACTTGAAACAGGTCTGGTTTTCACTTATTCTCGTACTTGGTTTGTAATTTTCTCTTTATTTTTTTTTTATTTTTTTTTTTATTTTTTTTTCATTGTTGAATTATTTCAACTACCCTTTGTTGGGATTTTGTGAAGAAAACAAAAGAAGCGAGGTGAATTATTTTTTTTTTTTAATTGTCTCTGTTCTATTGTTTCGCTATTTCATTGAGCGTTTTGTAACTTTTGTTTTTACTGGCTCCATAATGTTGAGAAATTTAAAGCACGAGTTCTAATTTCGTTTATTTTCCAGCATTTTCTTACCTACCAATCAAAATATTAATGAGTTGGCCCTTGGTGGTATACCTTGTCGGTGAATCTCAATAACTAAACAATATATATATATATTTTATCTTGATCAGCATTTCTAAAATCACCTCTTTTTGGTTGCTTGAAAAAAAGGAAAAAAACATAAAGCTAATAGGTGGTGTGTTCTATAGTTTCACTTTTGGGACATTGAATAACTCTGACTCAGTTCAGCTCAAGTAGTCTTAGAAGTGATATTTAAGTTTTCTAGTTTCCAGACAGTACAACTTCAATTTTGAGATCTTCCTTCTCCAAAAAATTTAACATTATGGACTTTCGTTTCCAGGTGGATCTCAAGCTTAAGATCTGCAGAGGTTCATCCATCCGAAAGATTTTGGTTCGGGAAGCAAAGTCTTATTCTGCTATGGAGGTTATAGTTGGAACTGCTAAAAATCACCATACAATACGTTCATCAGCTTCAGTTGCAAAGTACTGTGCAAAAAAACTACCGAATGATTGCTCGATACTTGCAGTTGACAACGGGAAGATTGTGTTTCGACGACAAGCATCACCAAGGGCTAATGGTTGTGCAAAAGGTTTGTGGTTGCTTCTTTAATCATTTCACAACAATAGTGTCTATTTTGTAAAGTTGTTACCATTTTATTTTCATTTTCTTGCAGAGACTGATGATAACCGCCGACGTCGATTACTTAGTGCAATTCAAAGGTCACTGAATAAGAATTTCAAAGTTCCCCATAATGCAAATGGGAATGAGAATCTGAAAGCAAAAAGTGATCAGGGTACGCATGGAGATCTGGAGATGGCAAAAAGGGATCAGGTTAATTGTGAAAATTTGGAGCTGCACTCAGTAAAAGAAGGCTCTGATCATGCAGGGAGTGTATTGAAACAGAACTGTTCTATTTGTTCCCCAGATTCTGTTTTGCCGGCAAATTCTGGTGTTAATTGGACAGAGGGATCTACTGGTGATGGCAATGAAGACAACTCAAAGGCTCTGGTTCTGATACAGAAGCCAGAGGCTGCATCGAGCTCAATTACTTTGTCGATAAGAGAATTTCCAGAACCAAAGCCTGGTTGGCCACTTCTTCATCAAGCTCTTTTATCAGATCGGCAAGTTTCTGATGGGCCTTCAGTGCAGCAGACCTCTGTGGTTCCATGTCTAATGCAGTTTCCCAATAGGCACTGTTTTTCCAGTGCAGATTCAAAGCAAAGCACTTGCAGTGAGACGGAAGACCGGTCTTCTGAACTAGACAGGGAAAGTGGCGCAATTGTTCCTCTTGGTGCTGAGATTGTATCTTCTCCATCTTCACCAAGCTGCAGTTCAAGAAGCTTGCCAGAAGAGTTGGAGGGACTTCATGAGAAGTTCTCATCAAATTGCAGATTGTTCAAATACCAGGAACTTCGGCAGGCAACTTCAGATTTTAAGCCTGGTTTGATTGCTTCCTTATATTAATCTTTTAGGCTAACAATTATAAATCTATGTTGCAAACTTTTAGTTGACTGATTAACTCGATCATTTTTGTAATTCTAGAGAACTTGATTGGAAAAGGAGGCAGCAGTCAGGTTTATAGAGGCTGCCTTGCTGATGGCAAAGAACTTGCTGTGAAAATCTTGAAGCCCTGTGAAGATTTATTGAAAGAATTTGTTACGGAAATTGAGATTGTTACTGCCTTGCATCACAAGAACATTATCTCACTTTCTGGGTTCAGTTTTGAGGATGGCAATCTTCTCCTGGTTTATGATTTCTTATCAAGAGGAAGCCTGGAAGAGAACCTTCACGGTATGCAATAATGACATGAGAATCTTTGTTCAGACTTTAGATACCAACGAATTGAGAGATTGTGATTGTTTGTTATTCATGACTTACCTTCCATTCGATGGTTGTTCTCTAAACTAGGCAATAAGAAGGATCCTTGCATTTTTGGTTGGAGCGAGAGATATAAGGTGGCTGTTGGCGTAGCTGAGGCACTGGAATATCTGCACAATGCAAGTGCTAAACCCGTGATCCACAGGGATGTGAAATCATCAAATATACTAATTTCAGATGATTTTGAGCCACTGGTAATTGACCATTACATTGCAGCACATTGGCATTTCCATTTTTGGCTTTTCACTTTCTCAAGACTCATGCTATTTTGGTTTTGTTATCAGCTGTCTGATTTTGGACTAGCTAAGTGGGCATCCTCGACTTCTTCACTTATAACTTGCACTGATGTTGCAGGAACCTTTGGGTTTGTACTTTCATTAATTTCTAAATCCTGTTTGGATCGTTGTCTTCAATTTTACATTGATATTGTAACTAAATAAACTTTATGGACCTTTCTTTATTTTTTTTCCCCAATCACAAAGTAAGTTGTGAATCGTATTGTCTGCTGCAGTTACTTGGCTCCTGAATATTTCATGTATGGAAAAGTTAATGAGAAGATTGATGTCTATGCATTTGGCGTTGTACTCCTCGAACTTCTGTCTGGAAGAAAGCCCATAAGTAATGACCATCCAAAGGGCCAGGAGAGCCTGGTTATGTGGGTATGTCCTCTACTCACTGGATCAATTGGCTTTACCACTGGATTATGTTTTATACTAAAACAATAAATCACACTTTGTAGGCAAAACCGATTCTAAATGATGGAAAGATTGCCCGGCTATTAGACCCTAGCCTGGGCAACAACTACAATCACGACAAGATGGAGAGGATGGTCTTAGCTGCTACTCTCTGTATCAGACGTGCACCACGAGCTCGACCCCAAATGAGCATTGTAAGTCATATCTATTTTAGGTTTTTTGGATTTTCAAACTTTCTCTGAATTATCTAAAGCTCAAATCCAATATTATGGAAAAAGTTGAGATGAACCTCTTGTTGGCTAGTGTTTAGAGCAGTGAATGATTAGTAACAGGATCATTTTGTTCTAACTGCTCAGGCTTCCATACCAGTCATTGTCACCATTTGTTTTTCAATTGTACCTTTTGGTAACCCCCTTTCGCTGTTGCTAAAACTTCAAATTTACTAAAATTTCTATGGATTTGTGTTGTCATTCATCTCAGTACGTCGCCAAACCATTTTATGGAACTTTCTTGTACACCACTAAACCTTCTTATGTTGTCTAACACCTGACATTCTTACTGGGGGACTGAGCTTGCATTTTGTGATTCCTGACTGGGTACGTTTTGTACCATGGAAAAATGTCCCCATAAGAGTAAATATCCATGTTATTTAATTTTTTCTTGATGGTCGTCATTTAGAAGTGCATGTTATCAGCGGCTCTTTTCCCTCATATAGATATATATATATATATAGTGGAGTAACGCCTTCCATACACCCTATTTACTCTTTAAGATCCTCATTAATGACTGGTCCAATATAGCAGGAATGAAGAACAGAATCAACTATAAAAACTATACTTGTTATGTATAAGAACCCTGTCCCACTTCATGCACTAGTTGTGTAAAATGATATATCTCTGTAACAGATTCTTAGTTTTTGCACTGTCTAAACATATGATACAGATTTCATTTCTTTCTAGTGAATGAAGACCCATGATAAGCGTGTGCTTGTATATGGCAGGTCTCGAAGCTCCTGCAGGGTGATTCTGAGGCAATTAAGTGGGCGAGACTACAAGTTAATGGTACAGAAGGAACTGATGATGACATGGTGGAGGGTGAGGGCTTTCCGCATTCAAATATCAAGTCCCACCTAAGCCTTGCATTGCTGGATGTGGAGGAAGGTTATCTGTCCATGAGCAGCGTGGAGCAAAGCGTCTCTTTAGAGGACTACTTGCGAGGACGGTGGAGCCGCTCATCAAGCTTTGCCTAACCACACCTGTTTGACAGAATGCTTGTGAAGAACATTTTGCATCTTGTTTGTGTGATTCTTTTTTGTATAATTATATGTGGGTTTTCCATTTTTGTTGTTGGCTTTGAATACCTGTTTCTGGGTTGTGTGACGAGAGGATGTTTGCAGATGTGCCCTCCCCCTCCCCGTAGTAGTAATTCAGTCAGTCATAAGTTGGTGTCTGATTGTTGTATTAGTTTCCTGGAAAATTGTCGTTGAGTTAGTTCTCGTGGTTCAGTTTAAATTGAGTGCCGAATTTGTTACGGTCATGGAATTTTTTTTTTTTTTTTTTGGGAAGGGTACAAGTGTACCGTTGCTAAGAACCTCTGTGAAGGCCAATAAAATGCAATTCTGATTTTGATGCTTGGTTTCTTTTTGTTTGGAACGTTTCATTGCTTGCTATTTCATGGATTCCCATGAGTTTGACAAGATAAAATAAAATAAAATAAAATATTGAATTCATTGGTCAGGCTTGATTTGATGGCGAATAAGGGGTCTTGATCTGATCTTTCTTAATTAATGTTGTGTGCGAAGTGTGATTTAAATAAGGGTTGAAACGTATTTTTGCATTCTAGGATTTTTTTATTTGTATGTGTTAAGATTCCTTATTTGTATGAGTTTTAGGGTTGTCTTTAGTGTAATCTTGTAATATTTTCTTTTATACTTTATCATAATGAAATATTTCATTATTTTATGAATGTACAATTAAATAATTAACTTAAGTCGGAATTACGTAAAATTCTGTGTTTTATTCTTTTTTTGCTTGTGATAATTTTTTATTCTTAGCTTGTTTTCGATTGTGTGCGTCTGCTTGTGGGTTTAAGCGTACAAATCTTCAACAACTGATATGAGCTCTGGATTAGGAGGTCAAGGGTTCACATAATGGCATAAGACAAATACAAGATCAAAAAGTTCAATGGTACGAGTAATGCTTTTTGAAAGATGCAAATAGAAGATATTCTATATCAGAAGGATTTATCTTCCGATCAGCGAGAAAAAAAAAAAGTATAGCATAAGAAAATTAAAATATTTTGGATCGCAAAACTTTAGAGACTATGCGATCAAATATTGTCAAAGAAAAGACTATAACATATTTGTTCAAAACCCTAGAAAAGATGTACAAGAAATCTTATGTGTTTAATAAGGTATATCTTATAAAAAAAAAGTTGTTTAACTTAAAAATGCTTGAAAGTTCTACCATTGTTGAACATTTGAATGAACTTAATACGGTCATGAATCATGTAGAATCTATGAATATTAATTTTGATAATGAAATTAGAGTTTTCGTTCTATTATCGAAGTCGCCAGAAAGTGGGAATGAACTTATCGTGGCTATTAGTAACTTCTTTGGATTTGCAAAAATAAAATTAGAAGATGTTATTGGGTTAGTTTTAGGAGAGGAGGCCAGGAGGAGAACATCAGGTAAAGATGTTGCTTAGACTTCAACACTAAGTACGGAAGAACGAGGCAGGTCTATGAATAGTAGAGATGACAAGGATAAGCGAAGAGGAAATTTCAAAAATAGAGGTAGAAGGAAATCTCATGATAGAGATATAAGACTTGAGAGTCGTTGGAACTCTAGTTAAATGGAGCACTTGAAGCGAGATTGTAGAGCACCGTTAAAAAAGCAACATAATAGGAATAATCAAGGCATAGGAACATCATCAATATTACAAATGAGTTGGATAATGAACTCTTAATCTGTTAGCTGGTGTGACATTTTGATTTTTTTATTATTTTTAAAATGCATTATTAATTTAATTTTCATTTTATGTTTACAAATTTTAATTATGTTAATTCGATATTATTATAAAATTTATTTAGTTTTAATTTAAATTAGTTATTAGATCAATTAAACTATTAATGTATTAATTTAATTAAGTTATTTGATACTAACTAGCTTATCCACATGGCTATATAAGTATAATTATGTAGGCTTAACATAGGTTGGCGACATGCCAAACCTATGAAAGAGAAAAAAAATAAAAAATGGGTAGAGACAGCTGGACTTGACTGGCTATTGAGTTTTATATATAGATGTAGCTTATATATGACCATCACATGCTTTCCAGCAACACATTGCCATATCCCATTTAGTTCTCTTTAACCATTAACATACATTCACCATCACATGCTTTCCAGCAACACATAGCCATATTCCAATTTATCATAAAACTTATCATATTCCAATCTTTCCATTTTACTTATTCAAAGTTTCATTCATTACCATCACTTATCAATAAGAATCTAACATCACAATTCTTGCATCCTTAAATCTCATAGTATGCAATACTTAATATCATTTTAAAACATTAAACACTTTCTCAAGATCATATGATTAAACATCATAAACAATTTAAATATCATGTAAAAATACAGTACTAAACACTCGGTATACCTATAGTAAGTAGTCCAAAGAAGACTAAGTTAAGAACTCGAACTCGGCTCGATGGGTGCCCAATTAAGTCTTTTAGCATGCGCCCAAGCTGGGAGCGCCCAACATAGGAATTTCTCGTGCACCGAAATGGTGGGCACCCAACTGAAAAGCACCTCATGTGCCCATAGCATTGGTCAGTATACAGGTTTGATACTTTATTTTCTAGTTTCATTTTTTCTATCACTTGAGACCTTAAATTAATTCAGTTTGGGACAAATACTAGAAGTTTCTTAATCTTAACATTACCATAAGACTTATGGGCATTAAATGGAATAAACAACCTGAGTTTTCATTAGCTATGGACTAGTGTATAGATCAAACTTTATTTTCTCCACGTAAGCCTATACATACATATATATATGTGCATATAACTTCCATTTTCTTCCATAGATTTAATCCAAAACATGCAATGGTTATATTAATATTATCCTAATCATTCTTACACATCATATATGTAAGAATGATGCATAGAATCCCTACCTCGAGTGAAGAAATAGAAAAAAATAGTGAGCTTAACAAGGTCTGTAACTTCACTGGCCAACCCAAGAAATTTTGTGCAGACCATATGCTCAAATCATTAATCCTAACAACAAACCGACTGCATACACATGCTCAATACAAGTTCAATTTTATTCTTACAAATTTAATTTGAAATTGGTCAAGGTTTGAACCACTTACTAGATCTTAGTCTCATTTGGTTCATTCCCAGTCTTCCTTCTCTTCTCTGGCCAAAAACTCTCTCTCTCTCTCTCTCTTTCTCTTTCTTCTCCTTACACATACATATACACAAATTAACTTGGAGCGTAAGCTAGCTACAGGAACCTAACTTCCCTCTCCTGCCTGACCTCTTCACATAGCCTGTAAAAGCTAAGTTGGAAGTGATCGTTGTCAATCAAAACTGACCAAAATAAGAGTTTGTGTCTACTAGGCCTTGGGTGCCCATGATATACTTCTCTTGAGCACCCACCACATGTGCACCTAAGAAATTCTTCTGTCGTGTGCCCAAGGTTCTCTTTGTCTAATCGTGAAACCTTCACATACTTAGATACACCATACCTTATACACATAATGAGCTTACTATTTTCAAACCATAACAAATAATTTTATTCATCTTCCATTCTACCATAGATATTTCCAAAATTCACTAAATTAATGAAACAACAATTTCTGGGCTATTACATATTGCCAAACACATCTTGTCGCATAATCAGCACTGTTACGCTAACATTAGTAAGAGAAATAAGGATGAGGCATGTGATGCCCTCACCTTTTGTATGAATGGGAACCATCGACTTATCTTCTTTCGGTAATGAGATTGTGGATTGGTGTATGTAAAGCTTATGTTCTTCAAATTGTTCTAAGTGTTGGGAAGTTAGTATGAATGGTCTTGCTTGTGCATGGTTGAAGTAAATTATAATATGAAGCAAATCGTGTAGGGTGGCCGGCTAAGTGAGGTTATGCATGAGAGGAAGATTAATTGCTTTTAATTGTGAAGAAGAAAATGGGAAGTAATGAAAGGAACCGGCCATGCAATGGCTTGATACCAACTTTGACCAATTAAACTTCATTTTGACTATGCAAACTTGAATTGGAATTGTTGACTTCCATGTAAGCATATATATATATATATTATTGAGAGAGAGATAGATGGATGGAGGAAGGGTGGCCGGCCACTTCAAATGGTTTGGTCTTCCAAATTTGTTTGTAATAAAGGTAAGTTAAGAGAAGCATTAAAATTTGGTAGGTCCCCATAGTTAAGGCTTAGAAGACTTTGTTACTCATACTTATATATACATAGATACATATTGCTTGAATGAGTGGTGGAGGAGCGCTCAACCGGCCATGTTGAGTATAGATATATATATGAGTTGAGATATTTGCTATCATGTTATAAATCTTGGAGTATGATTGTTACATTGTATCATGATTCGTACATGCATCATATTTATAATATGGTGAGTATATCGTGGGCACACGCCGTCCGTGCTCACGTCCCTACAGATGTCTATGCAGAACCCACTCAGAATGATTAGGAGGGACCTCGAGTAAGGGCTGACCGAGGAGATGCACATATTTTTGCAAGAATTGGACTAGTTTTACATGTTGTAAATATATTTTGAGAAAACATCATAATGTATATATTATTCTTTTGATTTTGGGTTGTAATGGCCATAAAGCCAAGACTTGTACAAATTGACAAAAGTTCAAGATAGTGGAATTGTTATACGTTTATATTGGTTAATATGGCCGGGTGTGTGGTCTTGGATGGAAATGTATGTTAGTTTATGAATCTGCTGCATGGTTGTTTGGCAGCTTATATATTTGCCCAGGTGTTTCTATTAGGTACCCATTTGAATAATTTTAGGCCGTTATATAGCAGGGGTAGTGTTGTGAGTTCATTGCGTGACCAATGTGCTTGCTCTGATATGGTGACCAGGTTTTCATGTTATGTGTGATTTACATTCACTCCCTGCATCTCCGGACTCAGGGCGTGACATTAAGCTTCCCTCATGTCTACTACCCAATGATGGTTGGTTGCATGGAATTTACTTACTATCCCCAGATTAGGAACTTTGTGTAGGGCTAAGTCAAAAAGTAAGAACTGTGCATCACTCTTAGCCTCTAATGTGTAATTGGATGAACTAAGTCAACCAACTTAATAATATACTCCTCAGGCAATGTGTCATGCATATGCTTAATAGCGCTCAGGGTGTTCAAGGTATGACAAGCATCAAGCTCAGTGATAGAGATAAACGGCATGTCTTCCAGACTCTCTAATGGTGGAAATGACTCTCATGGAGAGTCTGTATGGGGTGAAGCAATAGTCTCACTCTCTACCCATTCGAACCCTAAGGGCTCTAAGTGTGGGTCGTGCTCATGTGAAACTGACCTAAAGGCATGGGACTCATCAAACGAGTCCTCAAATTGTGGTGAAATTTAAGAACATGCGAAATTAGTGTTAGTGGGCTCCTAGCATAGTTGACTCACAATAGGAAAAACATTATAATCAAATGAAAGGGAGTCATGTTGGACAAGTTGGTGTGGCTTTCATAAATGCTAGTTTCAACACTTGGTCTAGTTTTTCCCTGTGTATTTGAATGTCCATCATGAGTCTTGAGAATGTGCCATGCCTCATCTACGGTGAGATTAATAAACTCATCCCTAGCTAAGTTATCAGCCTACTAGATAAATCTCTCATAGAAAAAATTTAAGATGTTCCACAAATCATATCCATGACTAAGGAAGGTATTTAAAAGTTCAAGAAATCTCTCCTAATATTTGTAAAATGCTTCAAATTCTAGTTGAGAAAAATTTTTTAATTGAAGCCAAAATATTATGAAATTTAGAAAATGAAGGAGAAATTTTTTAACAAAATGACAAAATAACTCTTCCCATATATATAGACTCACCAATGGCTTAACACTATTCTCTGGCTACACATTGTGAAGGTAAAAAGAAAAACAAAAACATCAAGTGTCGTCCATACTAAAATTGGTATGAATAACACACACCTCCTCAAATTTATCGAGATGAAGAAGTGGCTCCTCACTCTTGTGCCCATAAAATTGGAGAAGTAAATAATAAGTCTCTAGGGCAAAGTCATAACCATAAAAGTCTCCTAGATAACTTACATAATTATAGGTAGCAAAGGGTCTATGTTAGAAATCACCCTATCCACGTCCGTGATTAAAAATAAAAAAATAAAAATTGAAATGAAAATGAAAAAACTAACTAAAATGTAACTTACGCTAAAAGAGATGCAAAAAAGTTAACAAAATAAAATAATAATAATAAACTACAAGATCTAAAATCACACAAAATTTAAAATATATATATATATAAAGAAAATGTGGAATGAAGTTGTCAAGCAAGTGCTTTGGCCTCCAAAACTATCACTATTGCTCGTTAGGCTCCCTGGCAACGATGCCAAATTGTTTGCTCAACCCAAGTGTAAGATCAGTTATAGCACATTAATCCAGTTAAGTCCATGCCATCTCACAGAGAGCATAAACCTTTGGTGATTAGTTGAAAAAATCACTTTGAAAATGAAATTTTACTCCACAAAAAAATATTAAAACAAATGAAAACATTTTTGCATCAATTTTTTTAAATATTTTTGAATTAAAGCTAATAAAAAATATGCCTTATCTCAATTCAACTCATATTATAATTTAGTCTGACTATAACTTTCCCAATTTTGTAACTCAACCAATAAACAACTTAGTGCAAATTGATCAAAAAATTTTTTGAATAAAATTATGAAAATAGAAAATTAATTTCTCAATTTTTGTTTGTTCAGGTTTCGTTCCATAGCCATTCTATCAGATCGACTATTTCATATGTGAGCTTAAAATGTTGGACATACGAAAGCAAGATCATAACTATGAAATTTATGATTTCAAAGTTACAAAATTAAAGAGGAAATTTTTTTATTATGTTTTAAGAAAAATATAGAACTAAAGCACAGGATTGGAAAAGTTAAAAATCAAAACTTAACTATAAAATTTCATGAATTGGAATAAGGAAAAAAAATAGTTGAGCATGTTGAAAGAAAAATTCAACACAATTGAAATAGAACAAAGCTTGAAATTTAGCGTAACTAGAAAGCAAAAAAGAAAACTCTTCTATTAAAATTCTGAAAATTATATGAAGAAAATAAAATAAAATAAAATAAACTACCTACTTGGAAAGAAAATTGGGAAAGAGAACTCCCTTGGAGAGAGAAAAAATTGTTAGCCTAACCTAACTAGAGGAACCTTTCGAGGTTATCTCCTTTTATTGTCTAAAGGAAAAACCAACTCTCTTATTACAATGATAAAAGTTATTAACAAAATAATAAATGCTAACGAAACCTACTCTAACAGAAAACCTATTAATGTCTCCACTTATTACAATAATAACTTCATTCCTATAACCTTTAAACATTATGGCTACTCTTTGGATGTGGGTCCGCATGGTCTACCCTCCGGACGCGGGTCCAGACAATCTTCTAACACTTAACTATTTTTTGCTATTTTCATCTTAGCAATTCTTTTGTCAATCACATACGTGTTCAAGTAGGTAACCGTCTGGACTTAGGTCTGAATGACCTTAGCTCTCTTACCTTATTTTGCTTCTTTTATTCATCATTGCATTTTATTTTGGTCCAGTTTTCCTTGTTCATCCTCAATTATATTTTTGATGTTTTTAATGGCCTTAAATGCTGAATTTACATCCTATAATGCAAACACCAAAAATATAAGAATGTAAGATATTTAATACAAAATTAAATAATAGCCAAGCATAAATGAGTAATTGAGATGTTTTAATAATAAAATAACCATAATATTTAATACAAATCACCCAGGAAAGAAGAACAAGACTCAAAAATGGTTAAAAAGTTCCAGAAATCAACAACAATCAATACACACCTTACCACCCAACCAATGATGATAACACCCTCAAATCTACCTTAATTTGATACTAGAACAAAAATGAAAAGCCAATTTGTGGAAAAATTAAGTGTTACCAATTCCCTTAGCTTGCTAGTTTTGTCTGATACCACCTGAAAACAATCATATATACATATGTACATATATAGACATATGCTAATTTTAGAGAGAAGGAAAAAGGCTAAAATGATCACGGGCGATGGACTTATAAATCTAAGCTAGGTAGGCTGAGCAATGATTAAACGTAAAAGAGCGTTAACCAAAAAAACTAGAAAACAATATTGTAACTTACAGGATTTCTCTAATGTGATAGTCCATGTGCACGAATGGATATAGTGCGTGTGCACGGGGAAGGGACATTGGTGCGTATAGATACTCCAAAACCTAATTTCATTTTAAATGTCAATAGGAAGCATACCTAACCCAATAAATGAGCAACTGAGTCAACTCATATATCACACCAAACACATCATCACATTATCAGGTTAAATCGTAATCATATGCATTATGATTAATATATATCAAAATACGGGTCATTACATCATCCCTTCTTACAAATTTTTTTTTATGAAATTTGGGGTAAGAAATAACAACATACCACCAAGAAAAAAAATGAGGATACCATTCCCACATCTCAAACTCCATTTCCTAAGTGGACTCCTCAACATCATGGTGTTTCCACAACTCACTAACTAAGGGAATTGTCTTCTGACAAAGCACTTGGCCCCAAGAATCTAAAATCTAAATCGGTGTAACCTCGTAAGACACATCTGGATCTACCTCCAAATCAGTCCAATCCAACACATGTGAGGGATCTGGGATGTACTTATAAACATTTAACAACTATGCTAGAAATGCCAAAAGGTAAGTAACCTCTCCAACCCTGACTAAAATCTCAAATGGTCCAATATATCAAGGCAACAACATCTCTCGCTAACCAATAAGAAGTATTCCTTTCTATGGCAAGACCTTTAAGAGCACATGATCCCCCAATTGAAACTTCAAAGGCTTACACCTCTGATATGCATAACTCTTCTTACAACACCACACTATCTGTATCCTCTACCTGATAATCTTAGTCTTTCAATCCATCTCCTGCACTGACTCGAGTTCAACTAATGATGTCTCCTCAACTTCAGTCCAACAATTATAGGTGACCTACCTCACAATGCCTCAAAAAACACTATTTTTATGATGACTAGTGTTTCCAAAAAAATATTATTTTATTCATAATGTATTGAAATATAGTTTAAGATATTTTGAAGTGATTAATTTAATGTGAATATAGATTTAGTTGCACAATCTTTAGTTAAAGTTAAACAGCTTTAACTGAAAAATTTAAAAATTGGCTAAGTCTTGGTTTGCTTGGGGCCCACACTGTGGTATCCATGCACCCGGTCTAGCTTCTTCATGCGCTTAGGGTGTCCATAATGTCAATTTCAAGTGACTTCAGCTTTCTAATTTTTTAGCCAAAGCTTATGTTATAAGATAATGAGCCACCATATGTCAATCAGGACCACAACTTCATTAGCCACGATCACATCCAATTTTACCCCCTTTTTTTTTCCTTCTCCATTAAGCTTGTGGTTATATATATGCATATGTATGTAATAGGGGTGTGTATGGGTTGGTTGGGGTTCATACTTAACCTAAAATTGAACTAATTTTTTTTTGTTCCTAAAATTTAAACTAGAAATCGAACCTATCACACCCCATATCTCGTGACCGAAGGTGCGAGTGAATAAATCATACACAACATACATCAACTATACATATACTCTGATCAAAGTCATAGCCACCCTAAAGCAGATATCCACAATTTATAATAATAAACTAATAACAAAGTGATAATAAATAATAAGCATTGGTCAAACTAAGTAATAATTCTCCAACACAGTCCTAATCATCATAACTTGGTCTTATGCCCTTACAACCATACCACATAATCCAATTTAAATAATATTACAGTCCTAAATTCAAATTAAGCAACTCCATTAATATAATGCTTTAATTCAATACAGTAGACTACCTAACTTTTAGGTTTTACACTCGTAACATAATATGTAGGGATGTAAGCATTAATCCAGGTATGGCCATGATGAATAATAAAAATATATATAATATGCAACAACAAATAAATAACATATGATCACCATGAAATTAATATCCAGTAATCATAATCAACATCAATTACCAAATAGTCATCATAATCAAATATCCATTTATTATTTTTTCTTTATCTCTTTACCATTTCAAATCATCACATCACAGTTATGGGGTGGATACTACCAACATCATTTTTATGGGCCAACACCCAACGAAAATGATTAACCAAAATGTCGTCATTTATGAGCCTGAGCTCACAGGTCATGATTAGCCGAATCATCATCATTGTCTTTGCTTATAGATCAGAATCCAATGATCGTGATGCGCCAGAATAAACATTTTGATATAAGTTACTAACCCACTGACATAATAACCAAGCTCTATGCAAGCTTAAGGCCTTTCAACTAAAGGGTGGTCTCTATACCCTTTCTATTTTTCAATATCCGCCAACCCCACAATCACATCATTATCTCTTTTATCTTTTTTCACTTTCTTTAGTATATTTTACTCATAATCGTAAACTTATCATCATAACACTCTATTAATAATGAATCACAACATTACAATAATAGCACATTCATATCATCATAACTTTAAACAAAAGTTAAATTTCTTCTTAAACATAAACATTTTCATTTAGCAACATTATTCACAAAAATACCTAAACCATATTTTTTAAATCATTTATTTCTCACTTTTTCAATCATAATATCCTGTGTTTTATAAAAATACTTTTTAGGTCCTTTATTTTCCATATTTAGAAGGAAAAACACATTTTATAAAACAAAATATCAAAATTTGGGTTTCTAGTCAAAGCCCATGGCCCGGGGGCCCCAACCCGTGTTCCCAGGTTGATCTGTGGGGGCCCATGTGCTTTGGTTTTGGCCAGTGGCCTAGAAGTGATGTTTTATTTTAGTTTTTTCTCTAATTCAAACTTTTGTAAGTAAAATTGATAAGTTTAAAAAAAAAATTTCTTCTTATTTTTGGTGTTCAATCTTCATCCTTAAACCTATACGAACTAAATCACATAATCAATTGGAAGTTTTATGAACTATAGAGCAAAATCTATTATTATTATTCATCATCTTCCCTACGACATATACATACATATATATAACTTGCAAAATCTCTAATAAAATATACTTAAACTCTCATAATGGATACATAAATAACATCCTAGCACTTCACATACCGTATATACAAAGAAAATGTATTAATTCCTTACCTCAAACTCTTGAATGAAGAAAATTGAAAAACATGTAACTTCACTAGTAATTTCTTGATAAATGATGGATAAATGCACCCTCTTGTATCTTCTGAATGTGTATGCAAAACTACCTCGGTATATATATATATGTATCATTTGTTCCTGTATTGTTGGTAGACCACATTCTCCTGTATTGTTGGTAGACCACATTCTTTCTTAGATTACCTCATTTCGGAGTAGCCAAGACTAATGGTGAAACAAGGTGCTTTGTGAATAGGTTACGGAAAGAGCCAACGGCAAAAATAAGATTGGTTGATGACAAATAATCTCATGAAAATATAACCTAGAAAATAAATAAATGAAGAAAGATGATTTATATAGTCGATCTCAAACTGAGATTAAGATTTTGTTTTATTAAATTGAGTTGAGTTATATTAAGACGTATTAAGATTTTAGATATTTGATCATCTTTATGTTAATGGGATAAATACAAGAGAATATTTGACTCAATATCAAATTTATTAAAAATTCGTTGGAAAATACCTTAATAGGATTGGGACGAGTTTGAGATTAAAATTTAATACCCGTTCAGGTTTAAGACGAGTTTGGGATTTGTCTTAAGTAATTGATGTAACATATTATTGTTAAATCTACATCGGTACCTATCTATACTTATACAGTCACTAGATACCTGTTTAATGTAACATAAGAGATGTTTAGAGTGACAAAAAGTAATAAAATTTGATAAAAATTATTGGTTCGTAATTCGTACAGTGAGATAAAAAGTAAATAATTTTTAAAGATATTTAATATTTTTCAACGATTTTTGGAACTTTTCAGAGCTCCAAACGGAGCCATAGGATATCATATACAATTAAAGGATTATGATTTTATGCCTCAAATAAAAGTTAAATGCATAGGTCTATTACTATTTGATTGTGGATTATAGTCTAGTGATTCACATTTTGAAGTGATGGTTAAAAGATCATTTTTATTAAGTCATTTGAATATCAAGGTAGTGATTAAACTTATATTTATTATGATCTTTGTAGTTTATTTGTATGAGTTTTTTTATTTAATTTTTCCTTGGCATGAAGAATAATAAAGATACTAACAGAATAAAATTTATACATATATATTTACAAATATATTTGTTAAGTATTATAAAGAACACATCAATAGTTTTAAAAAATTCAATTTCTAAATGAATACACTACTAGAAAAAGTGTTAATGACGGCCCCGTATACGCCCGACTGCTCCGAAGCGGTAGTGTAAACTACGTCTAATGATGACTTTAGAATATATGGTCGACTGCCTTGATGCGGTCGTTAATGACCCCATATACTTTCTCCCCAATTTTCCCTCTTCTCCTGCGTTGACCCTAATTCTTCAAAATTAACCCACCCTTCCTCTACTCTGTCACTCTCGTCTCTTATTTCATTTTTCTTGCACTCTCTCTCTTCTCTCTCCTCGTCTTTCCTGCACTCTCTCTCTTCTCTGCCTTTACCAGAGCTACACACGCCAGATTCGTCGGAGCACCAAGGGCGCTGGCCAGAGCTGGTGGAGTTTGGGTTTCTGTCTTCTCTCCCTCTATCGAGCATTAAGTTCAGGTAAGTTGAAATTTTGATTTTTTTTTTTTTTAGTTTTTTGGTTGCAGCTTCAACCGTTGTTGCACTGATAAATAAGCAAATATTTTGTTCTATTGCATTACGTTTGCGTACTCCGATTTCGTGCTGAGTATTTTAATTTTGGGAAGCATTGCTCATCTTAGTTATGAAAATATTCATTCAACCATGGCCTTCAATTGAAATAAAATTTATTTTCAGGAATTGATTTAAGTTTTAAATAAAACCTCCTTACCAGAATTTCTACTATCTGAACAAATGATACATAAATCCTCTATAATTCCATTTTAAAGAAGTTTCCAGATCATGGAAGTGTGTGAAACTTACATGCAAATGCAATTCTATGCGCAGGCCAGCAAATGCTGGAGTAACCATATTGCCATTGAACCTTCTATTAATCCTGTGATTAGACATGTCTTTCTCCTTTTTGTAATTATGCTTTTCTATTTCTCTGTTTCATTTTTGAAGGGTTTGAAAATTGGAATTGAACTATTGAAATTTCTATTGTCGTTTAAAGCTTTTAACTTAATAGGTTTCTGTTTTTAATATGGATAGATTTAGGAGTATCATGTTTGTTGAAAAGTTATTCATGAATGTCATACTTATTAATGAAAAATACTAGTCGCTTATCAAACCAAAAGCTGTCTTATCAAATACCTATAGCTTGTAAAGAAGTTGAAGTGTTTAGTTGTTTTTGTTTTCAACACGGAGATGGGGGAGACTACCTATCAAAAAAAAAAAAATGATGGAAAAGTTTTGGGATATGCAACGGGAAAATTTGTTTGAATCAGGGTATTTAATCAGTGTACTGATTATAATTGCCATTGGTAACAATTGTTCTTATCAAGTGGAGTTTTGTGCAAAACTTCCTGTTAAAGGAAGTAAATCAACATGGATGCTCAAGTTGTTCATGAGCAACAAGTTATATTTGTATCCCTTATTGGAAGTGACAATTTTTGTATAGCCAATCCAATGTGGGATACATAGATACAGTCGACCAGTACATTGTTTGTACTACTTTAATGTTATAACCTTAAATCAATGCACTGTTATTGATAAATTTAAAACTTATTGAATTGAATGGTGTGATATTTCAAATATAAATTTTTTATTGTGGGAAAATAATTCAAAGAGTAATTACTAACATAGAAATGGTTCACATAAAAATTCAGTAAACTGTAATGCATCCCAACTAGTTTGGGATTAGAGCTTTATTGACTTGAGTGGAGTTGTAATGCAATTTTTGGAATGAAAAAGCATCATATGACGATGTAAATACAAAATATTTAACTACTATATTTTAGGTGCACTTCATTTAGGTTTATATAAATATCAAACAAGCTCTAGCCGGGTAATGTACATACTCAACTCTTTAGTAAACGAGTTTAATTTTTTTAATCAACCTTGGTACGTTGATCAAATGAGACTGAGCTACTTCATGAACGACTTGGTTCGTTTGTGGCCAACCCTAAATGCAATTAGGAGAAGGTAGTGAGAAAATCTAGATAAATTCACTCATATTGAGAGGATCTAGGCCGTCCTCGAATTGAGTTCACTCTCGCTGTTCTTCCTTCCATAAAAATAGGCAGCAACAAAGTGAAAACAAGCCTCCATCTGTGATAAATTCACTCATTTTTGGGAGGATCTCGACAGTCCTTGAATCTAGTCCACTCTTGTTATTCTTCTTTCTATAAAAATACGTAGGAACAAAGTGAAAACCAATCCCCCCCTAGATAAATGCACTCATTTTTGGGCGGATCTGGTTGGTCCTCGAATCTAGTCCACTCTCGTTGTTCTTCCTTGTTTAAAAATAGGTAGGAACAAAGTGAAAACCGAGCCCCCTCCCCCCACCCCCCAACGGGCACACGCACACACAAAGAATAGAAGTTTCTTTTTGTTTTTTTTTTCTCTTATGTTGAATGCCTATAAATTTTCTTCTTTGTGATATTCTTGTCAATTATTTTACCTGATAAATTTCCTGGTTACCAGAAACTTTGTCCATGAAAGGATTGACGTTGAATTGCATGGATCGCAAGGCAGAAGCATATGAACTTGTACGACTAGGACTGAAGGTTGTTTTTCTTTCTTAGTTTTCTTTTCTTTTTATTTTTCCTCATTCCGTCTTTTCATGCCAAGTATTGATGTTGTCTCAATGTTGGTAGTTATATTTGTAATGGGATATTAAGCGTGAATTTTATTTTTAATGCAGAATGACCTTAAAAGTCATGTTTGCTGGCATGTCTATGGGCTTCTGTACCGGTCCGATCGAGAATACAGGGAGGCAATTAAATGCTATCGAAATGCCCTAAGAATTGATCCAGACAACATTGAAATATTGCGAGACTTGTCACTTTTGCAGGTGGATATGAATTATGTGCTGAAGTTAATTCTTCTTCTGTTATGTTGCTCTATACTTTGTTTTAAAAATGGAAAAAATAATATGATGCTGAATAAGGGGAAATTTATTTCTGAACTTGTTCTTGTTTGATACATTATCAACTTCAATGACACGATAATTTGTATTAATTACTCAAAAAAAAATGATAATTTGTATCTGTTTTTTTATTTCTGTTGTTTTGAGCTATTTGGATTCTCATTTTTTCAATATTTAGATACTTTGCTCGACCATCATCTTCGACTCTGTTAATTAATATACAGGTTTTATTTTATAAATGAACATGTTTTTTTTTTAAACATTTTTGGCTTTAGACGACCGCTTTGAGGCGGTCGCCAAATAGGTTTCTTAGTTTATTCGTTGGACTTTAGACGACCGCTTGAGGCGGTCGCCAAAGCTCATTTGGCGGTCACGATTTTAGACGACCGCCTCGAGGCGGTCGTCTAAAATCGCGACCGCCAAATGAGCTTGGCGGTCGTCTAAGGTTTTTGTCGACCCCCCAAACACGACCGCCATAAAACGGTCGTCAGGCAGTATAGACGACTGCTTAGGGGACTTTAGACGACCGCTTGAGGCGGCCGTCTATTCCCGCGTCTGTTGTAGTGTATTATTATTATTATTAATGAACTCGTGCTACATACCACAATTTAAAAAAAATTAAATAAATCAAAATATAGTTTTAATAAACTAAAATATTACTTTTAAATAATGCCTTTCCATGAATAACAAGAGAAGATACTTTGCCAGTAAAAATAATAACAATATAATCATCTATTTAATAAAATACAAAAAATTTAAACTTTGATTTTGACATTTGTATTCGTGTCACAAGCGGATGAAAAGAGAGAGAGAGAGGAGGAGGAGGAGGAGGAGGAGGAGGGACAAGGGCACGGG
>JAVXUM010000037.1:13833905-13854238 GCA_035590655.1 Pouteria glomerata
TGGTGTGTCCTTGCCCCCTCACCGGCCCAGGTTTGCGCTCGGTGCTTCCCCCCCCCCCCCCAAAAAAGCTTACCAATCAAAAAAAAAAAAAAAAAAGAAAAAAAATTGGCTAGTTTATTAAACTAGTTATGTATCTCGCTAGATGAGCGTGCCAGCGAGTTCCTAGCGAGATGTCAACCGCCTTACATGTACACTATTTTAGCAAGCATAGTTCCAGTGAAGCTAGCGAGGATTCCAGTGAGATGATATTTGTCTTGACAAGCATTTTGGAATAGCCAATGAACAAGCTAGCGATGCCAGTGAGCCATCCAGTGAAGTACTCTGAGGATTTGCATTTTTCTGTTTTAGCCAGCGAGATTTCCAATGGAGTCAGTGAGCTTCCTAGCGAAGGATACATGCTAAGTTATGTGCTTCTACATTTTGCCAGATGCTTTCCAAACTCATTTCAAGCCTATGTACCAAGACATCTTAGCCTATGATAAATTTTATTGGTTTGTTCACAGTTTGCCAACTTCTAACAATAAACCTTAAAAATAACAAGAAGAAAATAGATGAATAAATATAAAATATTCCATCGTACATTTTTGAATTTTAGAAATCAAAATAATCATAAATAAAAAAGCAAGTAAAACTATCAATATATATAACACTTTATTTCTAGAAAGTATCATGAAAAGAAGAAATTATTGAATACGTCATGTGAACATTTATAATTCCCATACAAATCAAACACCGAGTATGAACAAATAAACAATAAATAATTGTTTAAAAACCAATTTGACTCGCCAAGTTTGAAAAATAAAGGCCTTCTATTAAAGTAGTTAATATATTATCTAACTCAAATAAAAGTGAATCTTGTCACACAAACTAATGTTATATGAAACATGAATAATTTTTAGTATACAGAATAAAAACAAGAACATAGCACGCTCTTACTCTAAAATGTGATGCAATGGGGGGTAGACTTTTCATATCCATCATATTATTAAAATGTTTTGGTATATAAAAGTGACTTATTTTTCACAAAAAATGAAAATAAAGACAAGAAAATAAAATTGTGAAGATATTCATGAAACTAGTTACGCTTTATGCATAATATGAATCTTTGCACATAATCCTTTTGTAAAAATTTAAACTTATTAGTTATTGTCACACAATTTATAATCAATTCACTATTTTCAAAGGTTTTTCTAATTAAAATATGGCATAGGTATAATCTTTTCGGATCATTAAATTTAGTGTAGTGTGAGTGTATCACGTTTCGGAATGTGTGTACCAAAACGTAGTTTGAAGAATAGTAGTGATTTCTAGTAACTCCATTACGAACAGAAAATAAAGTTGAATTGCTAGGTTTGAAAAGTATTTAGACTTCCGTTTGTAGTGGTTAATAGAGCGTCAAACTCAAACAAGAAGACAAAATCTTGTAATCTAAACCAAAAATAAAAAAAATAAGAAGTTAATTGCATATTACGTGTATCAAATAAAATGCAAGACTGTAGAAAGAATTTTGATAGCGAAAGATGTACTTGCAGGTAAACATTGATGAAAGATTAGATTTGTGATTCAAGAATGTTTTGGTCTTGTGGTGGAATAAAGTGTGGCATCCAGAAAGTTTTAAAAGCTTCAGTAGTTATATTAAACGTAGGATGTTTCCTTCTTTTTCCTTGTTGCAAATGGAAAACAATCGTCATTTAAAAGGCAGTAAAATTATCTTGGTATGACAGTTTTAAAAGCTTTAGTAGTTACGTTAAACGTAGGATGTTTCCATCTTTATCATTGTTGCTAATGGAAAACAATCGTCATTTAAATGGCAGTAAAATTATCATGGTATGACAATCTTGAAATACCCAAAAATTGACACTGCTTCACGGAAGAGCCACTTACATAAGTATCCCCCCACCCTTGGTGAGATCCAATCATGTTACCCGATCTTCTCCCCACTGATTCAGTCCACCAGTCAACTTTCATTTATGGTGTCATAGGTACACTTGAGTAAAAAGGGTGAGTTTCCACACTGCTTTAAGATGCAAATATTTCCTTCTCTGTTTGTAGATCCATTTCTACAGTTGTTAAAGTGATGCATTTGCGCAAAAAATACTAGTAAACAGGTAATGGGAGTTGAGATAACTTCAAAGACAGATGGCGTGAAACAAAAGTATTAGTTATGAAGAATGTGAAAGCTGCAGTTCTGAAAACCTATGAAGCACCTTGAAAGTTTGCAATACCAAACCTTTGAATTTATTTCCTAGATATTTTCAACAGATCAAGTTCCTTCTGTAGGCACGGCATTCAATTAATGACGGGATAATACATACAGTTAGTCAGGGTCTCATTTTAATTTTAGATTCTACTTTAGTAAGTCTGTGTAGGAAGGAAAAAGTTTTAAGGCTGGCAATTCCTTGTTGCATTCCCATGGTAGTGTACTTGAGTTTCTGGGTTCAAGCATTTTTCTGCATCCACAGCATGAGACTTGCACCAGAAATCTTCCAAGAAATGCCACTACAACCTCACTTTGTTTTACTTGGATTTTTATTTTTGGAGTTGGCTTATGTTAGATTCTGCTAAAAAATCTGATTATCTTAGAACAAATTTATAGTGCTAGTACATTTTTTCCTCCCAACAGATTGGACAGCAGAAATTGGCATTTGGTCTAAGCTTTAATGCTAAAGGAGTTATTGATTGCTATGAGAAAGATCTTGAGAGTCTTCCTTTTGGTCAAAGGCGTGATATTGACTTTAAGATGATTGAAGGTGACTTCCAGCTCTTCAAGGGAAAATGGTCTATTGAACAGGTCAGTTTTTCCTTGTTTACCTATCCAAAAAAAAAAAAAAAAGGTTTTTCTATCATTGAAATTTGCTAGGATTTTGCATTAATGGAGCTTTTTTTCCTTTCTTCCTAGCAATTCATTCATTATATTTACCCATGGTGTTCATACATTTTTTTTTTGGGGGTAATGGGAGAGAAATTCTCTTGTAGGCGCTTTGGGCTTTGTGGGAATGGCAAGTTCCTTCAGGTGCCTACTTACCAAAAAACAAAAAAGTTCCTCCAGGTGCTAGCGCGTGCTCCCACATACCAATCCTATGTCAATCACTAGCAAACCCATCTAGCTATTCAATTTCAGCTAATTGAGACATTGTGTGCTTCCTCTGAATTGAGTCCGAGTAGTCCAATAGTAAGCCGTTCACCTAGCCCTTTCACCAGTTGTGTTAGCCGCAAGGCAAACTCCAAGGAAATGCCTCCCTTTGGAGTCGAACTTAGACCTCCTTTAAGAAATTCCAAGCTCTGGCCAAGTGACCTAAATCCCTTGGTTCACAGTGTTCATACACAAAGTGAAAATAATTAAACTTTTCATGTGGGTCTTATGATTTATCTGGCTAAATTGAAATGAATCATGTTAAAAATATCATTGAGGTAGTATCTTATAATTTTGAGATACAATCCTATTGGACTACGTAATATGGCTCTTCTAAATATGCTATGTATCGATGTTAGATATTTAACACATTATTTGGACTTTTAACTGTACGATATACAAATGTCAGATACTTAACAATTGAGTAAGGATGCTTGGGTAAGGGTAAAATATATTTGTTTGTATATGTAATTAAGCATCTATGCAAAACATATTTAGCAGATAAATATGCATAAGACCCATATTTGCATGAAATAATCTAATGGCACATTGTGAATACTATTAGCTTAGTTTAGCGCTATTAGTATTAAGGGTAGTTTAGTAAAGTAACTCTTTTGTAGTTGTCTTACTATGAAAGGCTCATTATTCCTTTTTCTTGTTTAGGGTTTTTCTCTATGTAATTAATTGCAGCTCTTTATTCTATTCTGCTCAAAAACTTCTTCTTTCGGTTTATTTTTTTAATCCGTGGAATAGTATAGTTGAAAAAGAGAATGAGAGAATTGAATCGTTTTCTCCCTTCTTTTGTAAAATCTATTTATAATGAAAAGGTTTACAATCAAATAAGGAAATCACAATAACAACTATAGCTGTCAATACTAAGTAACAAAACAAAATCAAAAAATAAAATCCCTCATATATTCTAACATGCCCCCTCAAGCTAAAGCATATAAGTAAAAAATGCCTAGCTTAGAAGAGAGACTCTGAAACGAAGGATGAGGCAACAACTTTGTAAGAAGATCGGCTAACTAGGAAGATGATAGAACAAATGGAGTACTTAATCTCAATATGCTTTTTGCACTTGTGAAATGCAAGATTATTAGTAACAAAGCGGCTTGATTGTCACAATGCATAACCATAGGGGTAGGAATGTCAAAACCAAAGTCATGTAGAAGAGACCTAACCTAAAGCAACTCAGAGGCAGTATGAGCTATAGCACGACACTCGGCATCTGCACTCGAATGAGCCACAACCTATTGTTTTTTATTGTGCTAAGTAACCAAAATACAGCTAACAAATGTGCGGTAACCCTGAAGTTGAGCAATAATCAGTCTGACTTCCGACCCAATCAGCATCAGTATAACTAGTGATAGATAGGGATGAGAAAGGACAATACAGAAGGCCACGAGTAGGAAAACGCTTCAAATACCGTATGATATGAGGAAAATTCTTGAATTGGTTGACCATGCCCATGGCACATGTGATATCAGGATGAGTAACAGTCAGATAGATGAGCTTCCTCATAAGGAGACGATAGTGACTCACATCAGAAAAGATCTCTCCCAAAGTAGCATCTAGCTTGGTAGAGGAGTCCATAGGAGTGTCAGTAGGATGAGCACCTAGGACACTAGTTTCAGAGAGCAAATCTAAAACATACTTGCTTTAACAAAGTGAACTACCTTATGATGAGTGGGCAATCTTAATCCCAAGAAAATAATGAAATTGTCCAAGATCCTTGGTATGAAACTAAGCAGCAATATATTGTTTCAAGGCCACAATACCCGAAGCATCATCACTTGAGATGACAATTGCATCCACATATACAATCAAGATAATAGTACGAGAACATGTACGATGTATAAACACAGCGTGATAAGTAATAGAGCGAGTATTCCTAACATTAAGAAGATTAGGGCTGAAACGGTTAAACCAAGACAAAGGAGATTGTTTCTAGCCATATAAAACACGCTATAAGTGACACACAAGATGCTCACTACCAAGAATGCTATAATTAGGGTGCTAATCCATATAGACTTCTTCCTGAAGCTTGCCATGGAGAAAGGCATTCTTAATGTCAAGCTGATGTAAAGGCTAATAACGGTTGACAGCAATAGTAAGAAGGATTCGAACTGAATTCAAGCGAGCAACGGGTGAGAAAGTCTTGGAGTAGTCAAGCTATATGTCTAAGTATACACTTTGGCAACTAACTGAGCCTTAACACGTTTAACTGAACCATCCGAAAGATACTTAATAGTATAAACCCACGGACAGCCAATAGTTTGTTTGCTAGTTGGAAGAGGGGTGAGTTCCCACTTCTGATTTTGATAGAGAGCATGTATTTCTTCATCCTTTGCGTGTTTCCAACTTTGGCTAGATAAGACCTGTTTATGTAGGAACACAAACAGAAGATAAGGCACAGACAGAGGGAGACAGAGAAGTGGAAAGACAGTGGTAAGAAACAAAATTAGTACTAGGATGTAAAGTGCAAGTACTCTTACGTTTCTGTAAAACAATAGGCAGGTCTGGATCACGTTGGTAAACTCGTTGTAGAGGATTGGGGAATGCAGAAGTAGTGGTAGGAACAAGAAGCTTAAATGGAACTAACAGTTTTGACGCTGCGGAGGATTTTTTGGTAGGAATAGGAGAGTTAGACTAGGACATAGGAACATAGATGGAGGATAAGGGAGTAAGAAGAGTAGGGGAATGTGCTCCCTCACGAGAAACAATAAGATCAGAGGACAATAAGTCACCATTAGGAGAAAAAAAAGCAGTCGACTCAAAAATGGTGACATTAGCGCTCACAAAGTAATGGCGACAAGAGTGGTGGTAACATTGATAACCTTTCTGAGTGCAGGAATATCCTAAAAAGACACGTTTGAGGCCAAGGTGAGAGTTTGTTTTGATTGGGGTCAAGAATATGAACAAAGAAAACACAGACAAAAATATAAGGAGAAAGAGGAAAGGGGAACTGATCCAGGTAAAGAATAGAGAAGAGACATTGATTGGACAAAATAGGTGTGGCTACCTTATTAATAAGATAGCAGTCAGTGAGGACATCATTAGTCCAAAAAGGTTTAGGGACATTCATGTGCAACATTAAGATATGAGCAACATCCAACAAATGACTATGTTTGTGCTCTACAACACTGTTTTGTTGAGAAGTGCGAGGATAAGTGGTGTGATGAATAATGCCCCCCTATAAATACAAAAGTTGTTAACATACTGTAGCTGATCTATATTGATCTATATTATTAAGGGAGAGTACGCC
Organism: Pouteria glomerata; assembly: GCA_035590655.1. Classification (NCBI taxonomy): domain Eukaryota; kingdom Viridiplantae; phylum Streptophyta; class Magnoliopsida; order Ericales; family Sapotaceae; genus Pouteria; species Pouteria glomerata. The sequence goes on from JAVXUM010000037.1 coordinate 13,840,304, forward strand.
TCTATATATATATGCATAGGGGAGAGGAACCTTTTATATTAACACCTAACAGCATCCTAGAATTAAGGAAACAAATTCGTAAAAATTAGGGATCTAATTCCTATAAATTAGAAACCAAAGTTGTACGTTCCTAATCTATAAAAACTTGATCTAATCATTCTAAAAATAGAAGATTTGTCTACACTTCCCCTCAATACAGAAGGTGTTAATGTACTGCAAGTTACTAAATCTTTAAAACTTGATTTATGTAAATTTTTTGTCAAGACATCGGCAGTTTGTTCTTTAGTTGGAATGTAATTCAAAAAAACACTCTTATTGTTTATCTTCTCCTTGATGAAATGTCAATCAACTTCAACATATTTTGTACGATCATGATTAACTGGGTTTTGTGCTATGCTCATTGCTGCCTTGTCACAATATAATCTCATAGGAGTTCAATTAGGCATTTTTAATTCTTCTAGCAGTCTTTCTGGTCAAATTCCTTCACAGATTTCATGGGCTAAAGCTCAAAATTCAGCTTCTGCGCTGCTTCTTGCAACCACATGTTGTTTTTTATTTCTCCAAGTTACTAAATTTTCCCATAAATAGGTACAATAGCCTGAAGTAGATCTTCTGTCAACTAAAGAACCCGCTTAGTCTGCATCAGTGTAGATTTCTACCGTTATGTGATTTACCTTCCTAAAAAACAGTCTCTTTCCTAGTGTATTTCTTCAAGTAAGATTCTAAACACTGCTTCAAGATGTTTCTTCTTTGGTGAGTGCATGAACTGACTTACCATGCTCACAGCAAAGGTAATATTAGGTCGAGTATGTGACAAATAGATTACCTTTCCTACCAACTTCTGATACTTTTCTCTATTGACTTCTTCTCCTCCTTGAAGCTCCAACTTAATATTAGGATCCATTGGTGTCTTAGCTGGATTACAACCTAACATGCCGACTTCTTGAAGTAGATCAAGAACATATTTTCCTTGTGTGATAGTGATCCTAGCACTGCTGTGAACCACTTCCATACCAAGAAAGTATCTTAAAATCCCCATGTTTTTTAATTCAAATTCTCCTACGAGATACCTCTTCAAGGATTTTAATTCCACAAAGTCATCTCCTATGACAATGATGTCATCCACATATACAATGAGAATAGGCTAGCAACCTAACCATCTTGAGAGTGTTTGTAGAATAATGTGTAATCAGTTTGGGCTTGAATAAAACATTTCTTCTTAACAGCTCGAGTGAATTTTTCAAACAGGTGATTGTTTCAGCCCATAGAGAGACTTCTTTAATCTACAGACCATGTTGTTTTCTCCTTTAAATCTTGGAGGTGCATCCATATAAACTTTTTCATGTAGGTCACAATTTAGAAAAGCATTCTTCACATCTAGTTATTGTAAAGGGTAAGCAAGATTAGCTATTGAAGAGAGTAAAACTCTTATAGTATTCAGTTTGGCTACACGGGCAAAAGTCTCTTGATAGTCCATCCCATATGTTTGAGTGATGCCTTTGGCTACCAGCCTACCTTTATATTGGCTAATGCTCCCATCAACATTGAATTTCATAGTGAAGACCCATTTACAACCAACTATTTTTCTTCCCAGTAGATAGTTTTACTATTTCCCAAGTATCATTTTTCCTAAGTGTATCTATTTCTTCCTATACTACTGCTCTCCAATTTGGGTCAGTTAGAGTTTCTTCTATATTTTTTGGAATTGCAGTTACTGACAGTGCAGTGGTAAAGGCATGAAAAGTATGAAACAACTTTGCATAAGATACAAACTTCGATATAGGATGCTCAGTACAGGACCTTGTTCCTTTGCTGACAGCAATTGGCAGGTCCAGATCCTGATCTTGGGTCTCAATACTTTGCTAATTTTGATCATTATTAGCTTCACTGCCCTGGGAACTGGAAATCGAGTCAAATTGGCCTTGCTGTTTTTATTCCTTCTTGAATAAACAAGTAATTGACCCTTTAATTGAGTGCCAAATCTGATATTCTCTCCCCCTAACTGAGAGTTATCTCCTCTTGTTTTCATATTTAGCTGATCAATGTTAGGCACTAAAGGTAAGGGTAAAGATGGAGGTGCTGAGTGTGTTGAATGAGGTGAGAAAGATTTCCCTTTAAGTATATCCCATGACTTATCTATAATTGAAGTCTCCCCTTGAAGATAAGTGTTTGTGAAGAAAGGCTGAGACTTCACAAATGAGACATCCATAGATACAAAGACACGATGAAGAGATGGAGACTGACATTTGTACCCACGTTGAGTGGGAGAATATCCAATTAAAACACATTTGATAGTTTTTGGATCAAGTTTGGAGTGATTAGGTGAGTGATTATGAACAAACACAATATATCTAAGAGTTTTAAGAGGTCGGGAAGACATAGACCTAAAAGTTGGATACTGATGTAAGTGGAGTGATAGAGGAGAGGAGAATTTAAGAACTCTTGAGGGCAATCTGTTAATGAGATATGAAGTTGTTAAGACAGCTTTACCCCATAGATATTTAGGTATATTCATAGTGAACATTAAAGTTCTAGCAACCTTAAAGAGATGTCTATTTTTTCTAGCTATACCATTTTGTTGGGGTGTATTTGTGCAAGAACTTTGATAAATTATGCCATTAATGTCAAGGTAGTCACTTTAGTTTGAATTGGGACATGAAACTGAGTTAGTATCATTAAGTGGAAGGACTGGAAAATTTTGGCAGCTTCTGATTTTTCCTTGAGAAGATACACTCAACAAACTTGGGTGTGGTCATCAATGAAGGTGATGAACCAACGAGTGCCTGAGACATTTTTTATACGAAAAGGCCCCCATATGCCACTGTGGATTAGAGAAGAAGGGTGGGATTCTTTATATGGTCTAATGGGAAACTGTGCACTACTGTGTTTTGCAAGTAGACAAAATTCACGACTAAAGGAATTTGGATTTTTATTGATAAATAAATCTGGAAGCAATTATTTGAGATAATCAAAATTAGGATGGCCTAGCTTATAATGCTGTAACATTGTTTCATCATTATTTGAAATAGGAGGAGGTTCACTCTCAGTTATAGCAGCACTCTTTTCTAAATTGTCTTCAATGTCATATTAGTAGAGTCCATCTCTTTCTCTAGCACTACCAATCATCATTCTCGAGTCTAGTTCTTGAAGTTCACAACCAGCAGCGTAGAACTTAGCATAGCAGTTTAGTTCATGAGTTAGTTTACTAATAGAAATCAAGTTGCAAGTCAGATTAGGTACATAAAGGACTGAGTGAAGGGAAATATTTTTTGAGAGATGAAGTGATCCTTTTCTAGCAAATGTGGAGTATGTGCCATCAGCAACCTTGACTCTAGACATCCCAGGGTATAGAGTATAAGAGTAGAATAGAGAGAGGTTACCTGTCGTGTGATTGGATGCCCTAGAATCAACCATCTAAGAAGCCTTATTTTTGGCATGCAAAGTTGTACTTGTAGCAGCAGTTGAAGTGCTTGTATTTCCTGCCGTTGTTTGACTCAACAATTTTTGTAGCTATTCCAGTTGGGATTTGTTTAAGAAAATCCCATTTTGTTCATTTTCCCTTTGAGTTTCAGCAGGTTTTTACTCTACTGTTGCTTGAAAACTTTTATCTTGATTTGGTCCTCGAGGTTTCTAGTTGGCTGGTTTCTCATGAAGATCCCAACAAATGTCTAGTGTATGTCTGGGTTTATTGCCGTGATTGCACCAGGGCTTTCCTTCTCTATCTCTTTTTCACTGCCTTTTTGGTCATGATCATTCCTAACAGCAAGGACTGTTGTTTCAATGGATCTTTCACATGTTGAAGTGGCAGGTGTTTCTTTGTTTCCTCCAAGCATGACTCTTCTTCTGCTTGCTTCTATTCTTACTTCAACAAATGCCGCATCAATAGGTGACAGAGGTTTGTGGCCAACAATCCTACCTCGTACCTCATCTATTTCTCAGTTTAGGCTCGTCAAGAATTCATACAACCTTTCCTTCTCCAGTTGCCTTTTGAGCTTTAGGTTGTCTTCTAGATCTCCCCAATCAGCTTCATAGTGCATATCCAACTCTTGCCAAAGAATTTGCAATTCATTGCAATATTCTGTCACTTCTAGATTTCCTGGCCGTATCTCTTTTAATCGATTCTTGATCTCGAACAATTGAGAGGCATTTTTAAGATCAGAATAGTTGGTGTTCACAGCATCCCAAATCGCTTGTGTTGTTCAAAGGAACAGATGGGTTTGACTGATGTGAGGCTCCATGGAATTAATTAACCAGGCCATAACAATCGAGTTGTTAAATTCCTAGTTTGCATATGAAGGATCTTCTTGTTTGGGCTGTTTCATATCTCCATTAAGATATCCAATTTTTTCTCTGCCTCGAATAACCAGAAGCACTAATTGTGACCATTGAATGAAATTTTTTCCATCTAACTTATGATTAGTGATCTACAGAGTTGTGCCTTCTCCAAAAATTTGAGAAGCCATTAGAGGTTTGGGATGATCAGTAGAGATGGTTGTAGACCCTTTTTTTTTTTTTTTCCTGAACTCATACTTTGATGGATTTAAGAGAAATACCAATAGAGATAACTTTGTGAATAATCGAAGAATAGCTAAGGAGGACAAACCTCTGTCAGACAGAAAAAATAATCAAAGGATGGCTAAGGCGGACAAACCTCAACCGGATAGAAAAATAAAGTTTAATTGAATGGAGACTTATGCTCTGATACCACGCAGGTAATCTATATTAATCTATATTATTGAGGGAGAGTACACCTCTAGAATTAAGGAAACAAATTCCCAAATCAAGGATCTAATTCCTATAAATTAGAAACCAATGCTTTACTGTCCTAATCTATTAAATTTTGTTCTAATCATTCCAAAAATGGAAGATTTATCTACATGTACATTAATAAGTTCATGTATATGTAGGATGTATTTATCTAAGGATGTATCTATTTAATGTGAGATGTATCTAGACCCTAGGATACATGTGTATATATATATTTATCCATAGAGAATCCAAAATACATAAGTTTAGATTTTCCATAAGTCTTATTTATCCATAGAGAATCCAAAATACATAAGTTTAGATTTTCCATAAGTCTTGTTGTTTATCATGGTATCAGAGTTTGCTCTCATCTAACAGAGCCCAGACTGTGAAACAAAGTCACTGTTGGTAGCGAGAAGAACAACCCATCCATCTCTTGCTACCGGTTAGTCCATCTTTATGTACTAATAGAATCGCCTGCTACCGACGAGTCCAACTGCCGAAGTCCTGTCGCTAGAAAATCAGCTACATGCCCACACGTGCCACTTAAACGCTGGCGCGTGTAGCTCACTTACAGAACTTTCGCCAATGCATGAGCACTCGTGATTTAATGTTGCGATCTGCTTCTTTTGCTGGCGAAGTCGTTTATCTCTAGCGAGCCTAGTTGTGGTATTCATTTGTTGTTTTGAGTTTGTTTCTCAAAGTCTTTCAGTGGTTGTGTCTTTGTCGCTGTTTTTCTCAACTCTAGTCCTGCTCAGAGTATACTTTCTACTCTAATGGCTTCCGTCAAATCCACTTGTTGAGCAAAAGCTTTTCAGTCCTATTCTTATGCCTCAACAGTTGACAATTAAGAAATTAAATGAGACTAATTAAATTCAATGGTCTAAGGCCATTAAAGTTGCATTAACTGGATATGGCAAATAGAAACATTTAATTGAGTCAGGACCGAATCAATTTGAGCCTATGTATGATGATTGGTGTCAGGAGGATGCTCATCTGGGTCAGTTTATTATGGAACTCTATGGAACCCCTGATTGTTGACACGTGCATTCATCTAGATACGTACAAAGATATATGAGAGTATGTCCGTTATTGTTTTCAAGTTACCTCACTCGCATGTATGATCTCTCCCTTGAATTCTTTCAGCTACAATAGTTAGGCAAGCTAGTTACTGAATATTTTGCCTCTGAAAAGGGTTTATGAAGAATTGAACTCTCTACAACTATTATCCTCAGATATTACTGAGATGCAGAACTAATGTGAATAGATGGTTGTACTTCGTTTTCTTGCTAGCCTAGACTCTGAATTTAAGCTAGTTCAAGCTCGAATACTAAGTGGAGCCTCTCTTCTCTCATTTGCAGAAATTTATTTTAGAGTTATGAGGGTTGTTTCTCGAGATTCATCCACTATTACTGATAATACATGATCAACCCTTATCAGTCAGACACCTCTAGATAGTAAAAATCCTAGTTATCAGACTCCATTTTGGTTTGGTGGGAGTCGTGGAGGTCGTACTACGAGGCCTAAATGCTTCTATTATGGTCGTATTGGACATACTGAGAAGAATGGCTGGGATCTTCGTGGGAAGCTAGCTCACATGGCTCGTGTAGCCTCATTTGTTGTCCCTACAGATAAACTCAACACTAACGAAACTGTCAAACTAGCAACTGTGACTATCTTAGGAGAAGAATACACCAAACTTCTCCAGTATCAAACAGCTCATCAGGCATCTCTTCTTATAACTTCTTTAGCTCATCGAGGTAATCCAATTGCTTGTATGTCTACCTCTTCACATATATCCTAGGTTCTTGATTCTGGGACTTTAGATTATATGTCTGGTACCTCTTCATTATTATCTGATATTCGGTATTTCTCCATTTTCAATATTACTACAACTAATGGTTCATCCAATCCTGTTAAGTATATCGGTAAAGCATTTCCATCTTTTGATTTATCCTTATCTTCTGTGTTATATGTTTCTTCATTATCTTTAAGTCTTCTATCCATTAGCAAATTCACCAAACAACTTAATTGTTCAGTAATTTTCTTTCCTGATTCTGTAATTATTCAGGATTTGAAGATGCAGAGGAGGATTGAGGAAAGGCATAACGCTTAAGGACTTTATTGTCTGACTAGCCTATCAACCTCCACATTAGTTGTTTGTCTTGTAGTCGCATTACCTGTTGAAATTCACTGTTGTCTTGGTCATCCATCCCTTGATAGGTTAAAAATTATGGTACCCAGTTTGAGTCAATTATAGTTTTTGGATTGTGAGTCTTGTCAATTGGGAAAGTATCATCATGCTTCCTTAAGCCCTAGAGGTCCTAGAGTCAATAATAGGTCATTGAATCATTTTCATTTAGTTCATTCAGATATTTGGGGGCCTAGTTGTGTTATTTCCAAATTGGGATTTAAGTACTTTGTTATTTTTGTTGATGAATTTTCCAGATTCACATGAGTTTATTTAATGAAAGATCGCTCAAAGTTATTTTCTATCTTTCAGGCTTTTTGTGTTGAAATTAAAACTCAATTTGATGTGCCTATTAAAATTTTACGCAGTGATAATGTTAAGGAATATTTTTTCATACCTTTCATTGATTTTATGACATCTTCTGACATACTCCATCAGCCTTCTTGCTCATGTACTCCACAACAAAATGGGGTTGTAGTGAGTAATAATTTATCTTTTTGAGACAACCCATTGTCTGATGTTTTAAATGAAGGTAACTATGATCTTTTGGAGTGATGCTATTCTCACGGCCTGTTATTTAATTAATAGAATCTCATCTTCTGTCCTACTTCCCCTTAGTCAATTTTGTTTCCCCAAACACCATTATTTTCTCTTTCTTCTCGCATTTGTGTGTTACTTTTGTACATCAACTTGATTGTGGGATTGACAAACTAGAACCTCATGCACTTAAGTGTGTATTTCTGGGTTATTCTTAGTTACAAAAAGGATATCGATGTTACAGTCAATCTCTTCATCGATATTTTGTTTGTGCTGATGTCTCATTCTTTTGAGTCTATTCCATTCTTTTCTGTTACTCCATATTCTTGTCCAGTTTGAATTAGAGTCTTCCTTTGCCCGTGGTTCCCCTTTTTCGTATTCATCATCCTGATTTGCAGGTTTACATCAGATGGCTGGCAGCTAAGCCCTCATCCGATGCTTCAGGCACTCTAAATCTTCCTCTCCAGTCTTCAGATCCTTCTCCTGAGATAAAAGTCACTAATCTTGATCTCCCAGTTGCCTTTCGAAAACGTAGACGTACTTGTACCTCCTATCCTATTTCTAATTTTGTCTCTTTCACAGCCTTATCTCCTTACTAAGCTTTTGTTGCATTTTTGTCTTCTATTTCTATTTCGAACTCTGTGTCTGAAGCTTTGTCTTATCTTGGATAGTGTTTTGCCATGAAAGAAGAAATGTCTACTCTTTGAGCTAATGATATTTGGGATTTAGTAGTTCTTCTCTTGGAAACTCAACTGTTGGTTGTGAGTAATGTCAAAGTTCCACTTGATGGCTCGATTGATCGTCTAAAAGCACGACTATTTATTAAAGGGTACACTTAGATTTATGGCCTTGATTTTTCAAAGACTCTCACCTGTGGCCAAGATTGCATCTGTTCGTCTCCCTCTCACTTGTTGCCATTTTTCATTAGCTGTTTCACCAACTGGATGTCAAATTCTTTCTTTCATAGTGATCTCTCTGAGGAAGTATATATGGAGCAACCTTTGGGTTTGTTGTTCAGAGGAAGTTTGGGTTACTTTGCAAATTAAAAAAATTCATTACATGGTTTAAAACAGTCTCCTTGAGTATGGTTTGGCAGATTTAGTGAGGTGGTGATGGATTTTGGATTGACATGTTGTGGAGTTGATCACTTATTTTTTTTATCGTCACTTTTCTCAAGGGAAGATATGGTTATTGGTATGTGTGGATGATATTGTGATCACATGAGACGATACTTAGGGTATTTGTGATTTGAAACTGTTTCTTCAAGCCAAGTTCAATGCCAAAGACTTAGTTTTATTGAAGTATTTTCTGGGCATTTTCAAGATCTCACAAGGGTATTGCCCTTTTTCAGAGGAAATATGTGCTTGATTTATTGTTTGAAATAGGTTTGTTGGGAGTCAAACCAGTTGATTCTCTAATGAATCCTAACACAACTTCTTGCAGATACGGGAGAACTATTGGATGAACTTGGTCGATATCGTAGATTGGTTGGTAAACTTAATTATTTGATAGTTACCTTATTTGTTACAAGTGTAGTTAGTTAGTTCATTGATGCACCTTTTTCTAGTCATTGGGATGCAATTAGTCATATTTTGAGGTATCTAAAAGATGCACTAGGATGTTAGTTGTTGTATTAAGATAATGACCGTATCTTTGTTCAAGGATATACAAATGCAGGCTATGCTGGATCTTGATCAGAAAGACTGCTAACTACTGGATACTAAATCTTTGTGGGAGGAAACCTAGTATTTTGGAAAAATAAAAAGCAATCAGTGGTGGTAAGATCAAGTGCAGAGTTAGAGTATACAGACATGAAACATATTTCTTGTGAGTTGATTTAGATACGTCATATATTAGAGGAGTTGGGAGTTTCTATATTACAACCTATGGAACTATTTTGTGATAATTAAGTTGATGTCCACGTAGCTTCTAATCTAGTGTTTCATTAGCGGATCAATCATATTGAAGTTGATTGTCACTTTGTCAGGGAAAAGATTCTACAAAATGTCATTAAAACAAGTTATGTAAAGTCTGAAGATTAGTTGGCTGATTTATTCACTAAAATGTTAGGAAGAGTTAGAGTAGGGTTGATTTGTAACAAGTTTGGAACATATGATATATATGTTTCACCTTGAGGGGGAGTGTTAATGTATATTAATAAGTTCATGTATATGTAGGATATATTTATCTAGGGATGTATCTATTTAATGTGGGATGTATCAAGACCCTAGGAAATTTGAAAGGATACTCTTTGTACATGTATATATATTTACCCATAGAGTATTTATACATAAGTTTAGATTTTCCCCAAGTCTTGATGTTTATCAAAAGGTATGAACAAATGTCTGAATATATTTTAATGCATTATCAGAACGAAAAACTTCAATTATTTTATCAATTGGGTAACAATTTCATTACAAAAGTGAGAAATAACATAAGGTAAATCCGATCTTTGTTTCATTAAGAAAAGCCATATCATACAGGAAAAGTCATCAACAAATATCACAAAATAAGAGAAACCATCGACACTATTAAAGCAGGAGGGACTCCATACTTCTATATGAATTACAGTCAAAGGTTTTGATTCACGACTAAAAGCATGACTTAAAAAAGAACTACGGTGATTCATGTCAAGTTGACAAGCTTTACATTCATGATTAGACACTGGACTTAAATTTGGAACAACTAACGTTAACCTAGCTAAACATGAATGACCCAGGCAAAGATACCACTAAAGAGGAGAGACAAAAGTGCAAAGAGTTGTAGAGGGAGTGTACTCTGTTGGACAATCATGATCAAGATAATAAAGGTCATCTTTCTTATGTCCTGAACCAATCATCCTTTTTATCCTGAGGTACTGAAAGACATAAGAAGTAGGAAAGAAGGTTATGAAATAATTTAATAACTTGGTTAGTTGATTAGCAGAAAGTAAATTAGAAGGAAATTAAGGTACGTAAAGACTAGACGGGAGATTAAGAGATGAAGAGGGGCGAAAAGTCCCTCGACCAGACACATGACGACAAGAACTATCTGTTAACACAATATTATGATGAATATGAAGTGTTCCCACTTCTTGATTGACAATTCAAAAAATAAAAGAGAAGATAAAAGAATTTGGGTTAATTTGAGAGTAACCCTTCTCTCCCAAGAGAATAATTATTAGAATAGTACTTCTTATATCCCTCATATTCCTTTTACAAAGGTATTTATAGAGTATTACAAATAATCGAACTAATTAATTATTTCTAACTAACTACTTCTTAGTCCCAATTTTTGGTCACATAACAATTCCCATCGCCTTAAAACTCACCTTGTCCTTAAGGTGGAGATAATGGTAATTTTAATTTACTATTATTATTATTATTTCTTGATCTATACAAGATGCAATTGTGATTGGGCCAATACAACCCAAAAATAGGTCTCGCCCATTCTTATTACAATCTACCCATTTAATTGTCTTAACTCGGTTGGTTGACCCACTTGCCCATTTGATGATCTAGCTTCTTACGATGCTTAACATTAACCCTAGCTTCCTCTAGAAGCTTCTTCCAACAACGGTAGCCGATGACAATGGCAAGACGAGGCCAGAGAGGAAGACAAAAATGATAAAGAAGCCTCCCAACCGTATTTGTTGTCGTCTTTCAACTGAATACCCTAATCGTCGTCCTTGCCTGAGACAACCCACGGAGGTTTGATCCTTCCTCTCGAATTTTCGGCTTTTGTCGCTGTCGTTGGCGAACTTGTGTCGGCTAGTTACGAGAAGGTCTTGAAGGTCCCTGTGACGACCCTTGACTCAGAGTGGTGCCCCTTGTCTAACCACTCTCTCCTCTCTTTCTCTCTCTAAAAATTCTCAAATTTCCTCTTCCTCGATCTTCAAGATACCATCACCCAGATCAAAAATCACGGACAACCTATTGGCAAAGGCAATCCAGATTGTATCCTCCCTTTTCTTGCCCTTGATTGAGATATTACCGCTCTGGAGGAGTTGTAATTTTTCTTCCCTCTCCTTCACCCAAGTTGATGATGGGGCCTTTAAGCTTCCCCCAATTGTAAACCCTAATCGCGGTTTAGAATCTTCATCTTTCAATTGCCATAACTTAGACTCTACACTTTCATTAGCCTTGGTGTGCTCCTCTTCTCCGTAAGGCTTTGGCTTTATCTTTTTTAATGTTTTTGTTGTATTCTTTTCGTCTCTCCCTTCCACTGTCTTTATCTCATCTTTTTCTCTCTTTTTGATCTTCCCTTCCATAGGCTTTGGTGCGTTGAGATTGGATTGAGCCAATCCATTGTATTAGTTATGGAGTGATCTTGCTTCCATTCTGTCTGACTGATTTTTCTGGATCTTCTGAATTACCTCTGTGTTTGCCTGCACTTGAAGAGAGGTCTTCTATCTTTTTTCTCATATTCTCCATCATTTTCATCAACTGCTTCAACTGTGAATTCATTTCTTGCTAGTTTTGTAACAACTTTTCATAGTCTGCATCATTCATTTCATTTTTCATTATTGAATTTTGGAATCGTTCCACCATTGTTGGATTCGAAGCTGCTTTGATACTAACTGAAGTGTTCCCACTTCTTGATTGACAATTTAGAAAATAAAAGAGAAATAAAAGAATTTGGGTTAGTTCGAGAGTGACCCTTCTCTCCCAAGAGAAAATAATTCATAGAATAGTACTTTTCATCTCCCTCATGTTCCCTTTACAAAGGTATTTATAGAGTATTGCAAACAATTGGGCTAACTAATTACTTCTAACTAACTACTACTTACTCCTAATTTTTGGTCACATAACAGAATATGACTATTGTCAGAGAGTAAAGAGGAATTATCAAATATATGTGAACTAGCTCCTGAATCAATGATCCAGGAGAGAGAAGATGAGGCCCCAAGAGCCGATTTATCTGAGTTGGCCAAGTTAACAGTGAAGGTAGAGGGGGTAGAAACACGCAAGAACTAGATAAGCTCTTGTAGTTGTGATGAGTTTAAAGTAATTGTCTCTTGAGAATCAAATGTGGTAGCTCCATTATCAAACGGTGGATGAGATGATGATGTACGATTAGAAATATGGTGTGCATGCCTCATACTTCTTTTAGCAAAAAAGCTTAGAATGATTGGTGCCATCGCAAAAGTCACACTAGCGGTCACCTCTACTATTCGTGGAACGACGTCCACCTAGATAACCACCACGAGTGCCACAAGAAGTACCCTAGGAAAAACCTCCACGACTATGATGATGACTAACAAGTGTAAAAGAATTAGTGGAAGGTACTGAATGATCATTAGTCACGAGCAAATAACTGTCTAAGGACGATCATTGTATCAAGCATAGGCACTAGTAGCAGTAGGCAAAGTTTCATCACTTGTTAAAATTTGATCCTTAAATTCTCGGAGAGTAGGATTTGAAGGCCAAATAAAAAGTTTGCAATCATGAATTCTTAGCAATACTTTTTCTTCTGCGTCAAGTCATCACTAAATGGTCAGTATTGTAACAACTGCTCCCATAGGCTTTTCAAGTGAGTGTAATAATCAGTCAATGATTTCTCGCTCCATTTTGCAGAGAACATCTGTTCATAAAACTCATAAACTTGGGAAATATTGCTTTTCTGGAAGTAAAACTTTACAAAACCTCACATCTTTTGAGGAATGACAAAACTCAATGGTTGTAGCAATTGAATCCTCCAGACTATGCCAAAGCAATCCCATAACAATAGTATCCTCACATCCAAACCTGATACTGAGGATCCGTAGAGAGGTGGCTTATCAATAATATATTGTAGTTTGTCTTTCCCTCGAAGAAAGGTTTTCACTGAACGTGCTCAACTTGAATAATGTGTACCACGCAATTTCTCGGGTGTGATAGAACATAGGACAACTTCGGCCTTCAGAAATATAGATTGGGGCATGATTTGTGTGTTCTTAGGCTTTGACATAATGAAAAATGACCAGCACTAATCAAACAAATCTTCAAATCTTCAAATAAAAATAGCATAGTAGTCAAGAAGCTAAATAAAAGCAACCAAACCTTCACAGAAGCAAAAAAAGCCTCCAGTATTCCAGTGTCGTTCAAGAAGCCAACAAAAAAATGAAACACAACCAACAGAGTCGCTAGAGCCTCACCAACAGTGATTGACACATCAATGGAGATCACAAAGTTTATTGATCAAGCAAGAAGAACGAGTAGGAAGGACTACTGTTTTCCACAAACTAAGGAAAACAAGAGGGCGATGATTGGCCTACATCAGGTGATCGTCGTCAAGTGTTGTTGGAAGGCCTCCGGGAAGCTAGGCATTGAGAAGGCTTAGGTGTGTGAGATCTGTAGCCGCGGCGTTGAACGGTGCGTAAAGGCGTGTGTGATAACGTCCGGCGTACCTTTGGTGTGGTCGGAGTTGAATTCCAATGGCTGGAGAGTTAGCCAGCGGCGAGAGGCAGACTACATTTAGTGATGTTTTGTAGGGTTCCCTCT
>JAVXUM010000037.1:13870816-13882897 GCA_035590655.1 Pouteria glomerata
ATCATGTTGTATAAATATTACCTTTAGAATGTAAAAATTTTATTGTATTATAATATACTGTTATAATTAATTTAGCCGTTAAAATATTCATGGATGTTATCATGCTCTGGTAAAATTATTATCTCCAATGACCAAGTTCGCAGATGTTAGTTGTGGGTCCCATTGCGTGACCGTTGTGTATGCTTTGATGCAATGACCAGTTATTCATAATTTGCATATTTATCACTCACTCCTCAGATCCTTGGGTCTGGAGCGTGACACCCTACTTATTAGGCAGATTTTGTTCTCCTCTCTAATCGATGTGGGATCTCACAACCAGCCACCACTCACCGTTGGTCGTTACCATCTCAGATTATGGCTTGTTGACCGCCACCTTTATTACCAGTCGTCACCCACTTCTGGCCATAGCTGCGCACTCTTGCAATCCACTTTCAGTTACACCTTTGTCGTCGACTATCCTCTCAATATCATAGCTCCATGTTGGAACCCCAAATGTTTAGAAAAAAACTCCAAAAGCTTTTAATTTTTTTTCCAATTAAATTTCGTCACGTCATTTTTACGTTACTTCAATGCCAATTTTTATTTATTTTTATTTTCTTTTGAAACTCCAAACACCTCCTATAATTACTAGTTGACAACTATCGTTATTAAATGCATTTTTAAGTTTTTATTTTTATTTTTTACTATGAAAATGAAGCCTAAAAACCAAAAATTAAATATAAGAATTAAGAATTGATAACTTTGTTAAACACCCCAAAATTATTTAAAAAGTAGTATTAAATAAAAGTAACTTTGCCAAAAGCTACTTAGGCTTTGTTTGGAAGAAAGGTCGAGATGGGGGGTGTTTTCGTTATAAGAAAATAAAAATTAAAAATCTTTAATTGTTTTCAATTGCTTTAATAAAATTTTAACTCCATTTGGAATAATAAAAAATTATGAAAAATGATAAAAAATTTTAAAAAACTTTAAAAATTATTAACTTTTTTTTTTTCACTACACAAATTACGAGCTCACAATTTATTTAACTTTATCTCACTTTATTTTGCTTTTTATCACTCTGAATACTTTCTTTGGGGGTGTTTGGAAGAAAGAATTTGACAAAAATATAATAAAAGTACAGTTGATTTGATATAAATATAATATGTATTAAAATTTAATTAAAATAAGTATAAAAAATAATTAAAATTTGATAAAATTTGATAAGAATTAATAACCAAACATGACCTTTATTTTGTATCATTTTAATTATAATTATTTATTTATATTATTTTTTTTCATCCAAATACCACCGAGCAGTGATTGGTCAACAATGCCGTGTACGGTGGCAAAAGAGAAAATGAAAAAGATAGCCGCCCCAGCGTATGGCTTGCTAAACAAGTCAAAAGCATAAAACGAAGAAGAAACAGCCAGACCCGGAGTTCTAGAGAGAGAGAGAGAGAGAGAGAGAGAGTGAGTGTGTGTTCTTGACAGATTGCAGCCTCAAACATCAACATCAGCCGCGGGATACGATGGAGCTGCCGCCCTATCTCCGCCACCCCCCCAGGTACGTATCTCATCCCAACCGTCCTTTGCATCCGCCTCCGCCTCCCCCAAACCTCTCCGAAGACCGCAATTTCTACCCCCAACCCCTCCTCCGTCCACCTCCTCCACCACCTATTCCACCACTGCCTCAATCATATCGCCCCTTTTCTCCTGCACCCCCGCCACTGCCGGTGCGGCCTTATAGTTCCCATCAATCACAATTCACTATCCCCAATCACCGCCCCATTGAAGATGATCTAAGAAGACCTCACCTCGATTTCCCTCTTCGATCGCCGCCTAGGGTTTTCGATCGGCCCCAGTATGATGACGATCGGCCCCGCCTTCGCATCACTGATTTTGATAATCCCTTCCCAGATCGCCGCCCTGACTCCTGGGTGGATCCACCGAAGGTTCCGCCGGAGAATCGTGTCCCCTTCGGTGTCAACCGCGAAACCATTTATCATCACCGTTCGTTTAACGATCAAATCCCACTATCACCCTTCCGAACAGATGGCAATCATAGGCGTGATCTACAAGGTGGTTTTAGGTTTAGAGGTAATTACATGGATGGGTTTAAATCTTCTCATACTGAAGAATTTCTACTGGGTCGAACTGATAGTCGTGGCAGTGAGCTTGATAGTAATTATCGTCAGAGTCATGATCACTATGTATCTAATTCTGGCGGATCTTCTAGAAATTTTGCATTTGGTGATTCACATGTTGTTTCTAAATCCAATCCCTCAAGAGATTTTGGGTCAACTCTGGGAAACTACGAGTCGTATCATGGTTTTGTGTCGGACAGTGATAGGTTACAGAATGATAGGGATGAAAGTTGGAGATGGCATCTTGCTCGGTCACCATCCAGAGAGTTGCCTGATGTTCCAGTGGAGTTGGAAAACAATGAATTTGGTAATGATGATGGGCTTCAAGTTGTTTCCTCAAGACGCCTGCCTCATAATTATGATTCTGGCAAATTTAATTTTAGGGGTAATAGGGAAGGTAACCAAGAATTTCCTAATCCTAGGAAGAAAATACAGAAGAAGAGTGCTTTACTTAGGATACAATTCGGTAAACCTCATACTAGGAATAGAAATGATGAACTGCGTTTTCCTTCAGTTCGCTCCGATGACTCAGACCCCAGTACCCTTAGAAGTAGAGGTCTCTTTGTTTATTCCAATAATAGAAAGGAGGAAGATAGAGAGGGAAGCCCCGTGGAGGCCGATGTTTCTTTTAAATCTAATGCCCTAGTAGCCAAGGCTATTGTGGCTTCTTCGAGTCATGGAATTGAATCTGATAGGACTTTGACACAAGCAAACAGGAAGATTAGGAAAACACCAGAGATTGACCTTTTAAATTCACCAATAACCAAACTCAGTGATGTTCATGGGGAGTTGAACTGCTCAACACGTGCTTTGGATTGCCCATCTATTTCTTTCAAGGACTCAAAGCAGTCAGAAGAGACTGCCATGAATTATGGTGGTGGAGCCGTGCATGTTATTGGTTCGCAACCTTGCTTCAGCGGTGCCATTGATTCATCTGGAAATAATACATTGAAAGAACTGGTGTCAGATAAGGTTGGCAACGCTGTTGGCTCAGAGGGAACATCTTCCCTCAAGAGTAGGAAGAAGATGAAAGTGACAAACCCTCTTTCTCATCTGTCAAGGTCACAGGAAGCAAAGACAAATGTTCAGCCTGTCAAAGCTGATGAATCCATCAACAGTCCACCTGCAGCCTCACATCCTGATGAGGTTGATTTGCAGTCAGAACAGACAACTGCATCTGCTGCCATCGTTCCAGTGCACAATGTTGGTTTTCAGCCTTATCCAAACGAAGTAAATGCATTGACTGATTGTAATAAAGTAGATGAATCTTCAAGGACTATAGTTTTGGGGAATAATGGCACTGATATTGATTATGGCGGATCAAATGTACATAACAGTAAAATTAAGAGCAATGGCCCTGCCCATCATCTTTTGGAGTTACCAAGTTCTGTGGCAACCAAAGCTGATGAGGGTACCATAATTGCTGATGGATCAGTTGGTTCACATACCATTTCTAATTTTGATAAGGATTCAGTTGAATTACAAAGTGGAAGTACTTTTAACGTTGTTGGTGAGGTGGGTGATGTTAGCCAGCAGTCTTGTCAGAATGTAACACCTGTGTTGCTTCAGAATAATCTTGTAAAAGGATGCCCGGAGGCTAGCTTGTCAGGAGGCAATGCTAATACTAGTCCGGAGGAAATCATAATTCACAATGGTCCTGTAAAATTATGCAGCATGTTTGATGATGTGCACAATGCTTCAAGTTCTGACAATGGGCTTGTTAGTGGGCAACTGACAAAAATTGTTTCTGACGTTGACGTTGTTGATCCTGGTTCTGAGTTTACTGAGGCTACTGTATTGCCAGAAAATATTTCATCTGAAGGATTTCCAAGGGCTATTCCTTCAGTTGAAGATAATGCTATTCTGGGTTTATCAAATGCAGAGGAGACCAATATCCATCTGGGTGTCTTTGATGCATGTGATTTGAACAATTGTGCAACTGGTTCATCAGGTTCAGATAATATGCTTTTTAATTCTCAATGGAAAATTCCTGCTTCTGAGATTGAAAATGATGATAGTAGCAATGTTTCATGTCCAGATGTTGCCAATGTCTTGATTAAGCCTTCAAACACCTGGGTGTCAGCTGGTAGCAATCTACATGATGATTTTGTTAAGGGTTGTACACCAAATAAGAACAAAGATAGGGAAATTCGGTTGGATTTGTCAAGTCCAAGCACAAGTGAACTGCCCATGAATGCAGTTAGCATGGTACATGCTGTAGATGGAAACCTAGGTTGCCCTGCTAAGGATTTTAATTTTGCAGAAGAGAAAGCTGTGGTTTCCACTGCTAGGAACTTCGGTGCTGGCTCACCACCTTGTACAGATAAGGACGGTTTGGCAGACAGCTACTGTTTAACAGTTGGTTCTTCTGGTAATGAGTTTTCTATTAAGGGGAGTTTTAAGGTTGGCCAAGATGGTTCTTTCCCTCAGCATACAAAGAAAAGGAAAGTCTGTGGAACAGTTTCACCTATTCCAATTCTGTCTGAGGCCCAGGAGGAGTCTGTCAGTACTGGCACCTTCACATTCGGTGTGGACCTGCCTTCAAATAATGATGGGATAGTGATGCAATCAGAAGGTAGGGTCAAAGAGTCTAACCTTGATGCAGAGTGTTCTTCTAGATTTCCACATTGTTTAGAGTCTGACCCTTTGTTGCTTGGAACCAAAGAGGCAGGAGCCTCATTTGTGGGTATAGACTTGGTGGGAGAGGGCTTTACCAATAATGTTTCGAAACATCAGCAAGTGTCTCCT
Organism: Pouteria glomerata; assembly: GCA_035590655.1. Lineage (NCBI taxonomy): Eukaryota > Viridiplantae > Streptophyta > Magnoliopsida > Ericales > Sapotaceae > Pouteria > Pouteria glomerata. The sequence continues at coordinate 13,875,688 of JAVXUM010000037.1, forward strand.
TGTCCATCAGGATTGAGAGGTGAGCAGAAAGAAAAAGATGCTCTGGTTATGAACACAATGAACTGTCTTATTGACAATATTGACATGGAACAAGGTGGTGTATTTAAGAAAGTTGCTGCTGCCATGACTGTTGAGGAGATCGGAATGCTTCACATAGAGACTGTTCAGCAAAGAAATCCCTCAGAAACGACTTCAGACACAGATCGGAGGCAACCCGTTGCTGATATGGAATGCTACAGGAATTTGCTTCTGAATGATGGTTTACCTTCTGTCTCAAATGCTCCACCTCTAAATGCAGATAGCAATGGTGTGTCTTCTACTAACTTACATGATAAAACAGTGGAAACTGTACCTGATAAACAATCCAACGTGGACTCTCCAGAAACATTGCCTGTTGTCACAGGATTGCAGATGCTCAATACAGAAATATCACTTGGTCAAATTTTGAAGGAAAAGGGTCATGAGGATCTCAGAAAAGATGAGAAGCATGTGTTTGATGGTCTTTCTTCATCTTGTTCCTTAAATACACCTTTGCAGAATGCTGCAGTTGACAAGAAATCCAGCTATGCAGTGGGAAGTGTTCACTCAATAAATGCCAAGTTTGAGCCTCAGGATGCCAGCAAAACAACTCATAGTTTAAATTCTGTGGTTGGGGGAGTTAACATGCGAAAGAGCCAGTTGACTTCAGTAGTCCCTAGGGTTTTTTCAGGTCATTCATCTCTGAAGAAAACAGTACCATCAAGCCACATAGCAAAGCCCAGAACCTGGCATCGAACTGGCAATCCCTCTGCTTCATCTGTTTCGGGAAAGAACTCGTATCCATACCCTGTTCCTCCGCAAGGGCAGCCGCCTAGTAAAATGGGAAAGGATCCGAGTGCCTCTTATATTCGTAAAGGCAACAGTCTTGTTAGAAAACCTTCTCCAGTTGCTGCTGCTACTAATGCCTCCCATGTTTTTGGTTCGTCTGCTTGTCAGTTGAATCCATCAAGTATGGATGGAATGAAGAAAGAGGTTGGAGTAAAGAGCAGGGTTAATGACATTAACCCACCAAGTTGCTCAGGAACAGGGCTTAATGCTACTCTTGAAAGGCCCAAAACTCCTCCAGTACCATGCAACACCAAATTATCCAATTGCACAACTTTCTCTTCAGGATATGGAACATCTTCACCATTGTTAGACCCTCCCACTTATGGTTGTTCTGAAACTGATTCAGATCTTTTAAAATTTGAAGAAAATGTGGATGCACCAAAGACTTCTGAGGATGATGCAAATTCTTCTGGACCTCATGAAAATCAAATCTCTCAAATTAATAATTTTGAAAACCAAAGTGTACTAGATGATGAAAATTCAGTGTCTATGAAAACAAGGAAGATGGTATATGTCAAGAGAAAATCAAATCAGTTGGTTGCAGCTTCTAGTTCTAGTGATCTTTCTGTTCAGAATGTTGACAAGACTGAAGCCCTATCTTCTGATGGTTACTATAAAAGGAGAAAAAATCAGCTTGTCAGAAAGTCGTCGGGAGTCATGCAAAAAGTTGTGATGTCTGATAACTCCCTGAACTTGGAGGAGAAAAGGGCTCGTCAGATTGTTGCAAGCAGTTCTAGTAGGAGGCAGTCTGGTAAAGGTATATTTCAGAACTCCTTTATCAAGTGTTGTGAAGTCTTCCTTCCAAGATTATAGGTGCAAGCTGATGTTTACGTCATATGATGAATTGTGATAATGAAGTATGTTATAATTGCCTTACAGAAAATAGGCATTTTTTACTTGGATATATTTACAGATAATAGGCATGAACTTTTTATGTCTTTGAGATGAAATGCTTCCTTTTGCCCGAAAGAATTTTATGGGTCTGAGTGTTTGTTTTCAGTTGTCAGTATTAACTCTCTGTTTCTTGGATTATTGAAAGACCCTAAAACAGTAAGGTTTATATTGTGAAGTGGACTGGAAAGCTACTTCAACTGATTGTATCTTCTGTTTATTGTTGATTTGACATATGATGAAGCACACTGTTTCTAATTTCTTGTTTGCCATCCTGATTGGTCCTATATAATTGCTTATTTCATTTGTCCCCTAGCATTAGGATGACGTATTTTTTTTTTTTTTGGGGCCCCCGGGCATAGCTCAATGGTGAAAGAGCGAGGGTGAGAAATCTCAGCTAGTTGCGGTAGGAGTTCAAATTCTTGTCAAAGCAATAAAAGAATGCCCTCGCACCCTGTTCCATTGAGGCACATCCCGCGATTTACCTTTTCCACAAGAGCTCATGGCAGGGACGGTGGGGGTCCTCAAGATTGGGGACCAACCTCTTTTTAGAATGACGTATTTTTGCATTTCCTACTCTACAAGGGAAAGCATTAGAATTTTTGGCATCTATGTCCATGGGATATCGTGTCTGTAGTAATTGAAAATTAATCTGAGGTTTAGGGCATAATTAATTTTTTTTTTTGAATTTGTTTGTTCATTTAATCACGCTGTATGTTATATTTGATCTACCTTAGTGTAGATCTGATTGTCAGGTTAACTGTTGTTTTTATTTTTAGTTTGACAATGTATTTGTGAAAACAGAAGCTATCATAATGACTTTTAGGATCTATATTTCAGTGTCAACATAAGTTTTTTTCGTCATGTGATTGGTTGTCTTCTTAACAAAAAGATCTGTTGTTGAAATGTGTTTCTTATTTTTCTTTTATTATATATGCCATCTCCTGCTTTTAAGATTATTAGTAAGCATGGAAAGAGCATTGTATTTTCTCTCCTGTTTATGTTTTTCAGTTTCTAACAAATTTATGGATGCACTGCTGATGCATGACATTGTTTCTATTACTTTGGTCAAGTTACGCAGACTATAATTCTTTTGTTTGTGTAATCAAGTTCACCGTATGTTAGGTTTAAGATTTTAGTCCTCCATAGAGTATCCTTTTGTTTTTTGCAACTGAAGGAATATTTGGATTTTCCTCCTAAAAATAAGCGTATTGCTCCCCGTGACATGATCAATAGGCAAGCAAGACTTACTGGGTTAACATGTGCAGGTTTAGCAAATACATATAAACCTTCAAAATTCTCTTTGGTGTGGACTCTAGGTGATGCACAATCTTTGAAGAAAGAGAATATGTTGCTGTGTGAGGTCTGGCCACACCTCTTTCCATGGAAAAGAGCAACATACTGGAGAAGCTTAGTGCATAGTTCAGCATCCATTCCCAGCAATAGTTCCTTATCTACAATCAGGTATGCAGTCTGTTAGTGATGTTCTCTTTGTGTCTGCTCCTGGCCCGTGTTTGGGTTATCTCTACATGGTAGACCCTACAAAGTAACAGATGGCTATGTATCTTCAGCCGGAAATTGCTGCTCTCAAGAAAAAGGGAAACTATTTATAGAAGGTCTACTCGGGGATTATCTCTTCGAATATCCAAGGTGCTGAGTGTTGGTGGGTCTAGTTTGAAGTGGTCAAAATCAATTGAACGGAACTCAAAAAAGGTGAATGAGGTTAGTGTGGCAGTATTCTTCTGGAAAACACATTTTCCTTAAAATTTTAACTAATTGGTGGCAAGTATTCTTCTGGAAAACACATTTCATTAAAATTTTAAGTAATTGTTGGCTTGCAACTGAAAGAATTTGGTTTAAATAAGCTTAGTTAATCTTGATTGTGTTTGTCATAGGAAGCTACACTAGCTGTTGCTGCAGTTGAGAAGAAGAAAAGAGAGCAGAATGATGCTGGTGCTGATGCAGCTGGATCAAAGGGTAGCAGCCATTCTTTCCGTAAGTCAGTTCATTGTATAGAGCTGCGCCCAGGTAGGTCAATCAACTTTCCTGGTGTGGCAGATATATTTCTTTATTGTTTTCTGAATTTTTGATGAATGAATCTTTGCCAAATAGAATTATTTTGATAAAATAAGTGGCATAAGAATCTAACACACATACCATCCATGTGTATGTGGTTTTAAAAGCATAGGTGATTATTGATTTTCAGACCCGCTTGCGGTAGTAGTTATGAAACCATGCTGTTGAGAAAGGGTTTTTCTCTGCTCACATTTCAGTGGGCTGTGGTGATGGGCTCGACTATCCTGGTCAGTAGCTCAAACCAAACATTTCATAGTGGGTGGAAAGCCCTATGGTTGCGCTCAAGGGAGGTTGCTATGTTGGTCGCGCCTTCCTGCTCTTTAACTCAAAAAATAAATAAATCTAAACCAAACCAAGCTTTTTTCCATTAGGTGGAGTCGGCTATATAGATTTGATGATGCTAATCAAATCTATTAAGGACCATATCCTCTGTTAAATCTATATAGGTAAGGTCATGTTTAATAGTTACTTTCCAATAGTTTTTGGGTCTCCCTTTTTGCGCATTATGTATATATCTGAACTCACCTTCTCTGCGCATGTCTTTTTGTCATTATTCTTCGTGTGGTCATGATACTATTACTTTCTAAACCACCTAACTATGTGACAGGAGAGCGTATATTCCGTGTTGGTTCTGTTCGGTACAAGATGGATCAGACAAGACGAACACTTCAGAGAATTTCAGGTGACTTATTAATTCATCCCTTTTGTTTGAGTATCCTTTCTTTCCTTTTTGATACAAAAACTTGAGTCTATGGTGGCACTAACCAATCTTGAATGTTGGTCATTTAAGATGTTGATTAGTCATAACACCAATCACCTTTTTAAGAATACATTCTGCATATATATTTCTCGTTGATCTTATCCACTCATTTTACCATTAATCAAATCAAATATATAGAAAGTGGACTTCAATTCAACATTTGGCAGGGGAAAGATGTTAAAAGAATTACTTTCCTTTTGTTTCCTGTATTTGTCTCTCATTTCTGGCTTTAATTTATGTTACTTTTTCATCTAATAGTAGTGGTAGGATAACTCACAAAGAGTTTGCGTCAGTGAATTAGTGATCCAAGGAGAACAGGTCCATTGTACCTGGTGTGTGTTATTAAGAAGCTTAACAGGAGAGAAACAAAGCATCTTTTCGAAGCTACCGATTCCCCCCTACCGCACCTCTTCCTAATTTTTTTCTTTAGTTTTATTTTCTTTTCCGCCACATAAATATAAGCTTGGACAAACTTGACCAATGATAATATTTCTAAGTTGGCCTTCTATCCCTCACTTTGCGGTGGTTGATTTTTCAAATTCAATCTTTGAAGAGCTACAACTGGGGTTTTTGATAAAATTCTGTTTACCATATCATGTTACCCTATTTCTTTTTCTGCGTGTGTGTAACTGTACTCTTATTTATGGAGGAGTTTCTGCAACATTCTCTTTGAAGAGTATTTGTAGCATTATCTTGAAGAGTTTCTGTAACATCTTGTCAGCAAGGATCAAAATTCTGGTTGCACAAATGAAACTGTTTCAAACATTTTTCCAAAACCTTTTACAAGAGGCACAAAAATACCAAAATGTATAGAAGTGTTTGTAATTTATATAAATTATGGAAGGTTGATAATAAATTAATTAGACAATTTATTGTTTTTGTATATTATGCTGTATTATGATGTGTATTGTACTATGTTACATTAGAATTAATTAATTTACTAGTGTTTTGTTTCAGCCTCTTAGGAAATTTAGCTTTTTGATTGTTTTGTGGAAAATAATTGATATTTTGTTTGCTTGTCAGAAAGCACTTTTTTTTATCCTCAATTTTTAATTTGACAACTTAGATGGCACGAAAAGTTGTCAAACTGAAATTTGCTAGTGTTTGAACTACTTTATGAGAATTAAACTCGGTGTCACCATTAAAGGATATCTAGGATTTTGAGATGGATTTATTTCTTTATACTGTATCACTTGTTTATTGGTTGTGAACTATGTTTTTATGGGTATATTTGTACTCAGTAAGTTTGCATTCTTTTCTATCTTTATTTTACCTTATAAATTCCTTCACGTTCTGTGTAGATAATGAATTGTCAGACTCAACTGCTCTTCAATCTGGGGAGGATGAAAAGAAACCTTGTATTCCGAAGAGATTATTGGTTGGCAATGATGAGTATGTTGAATGATATTGACGATCCGCATTGAATGCACAAAATCTTTCTATAACTAGTTCTTAACAATTTTCTGAAAATTGTTCATTGACAGTGATGATCAATTAGAAAAACGTTGGAATGAAATGATAAGAGAAACTAAATGTAGCATTTGCTGTCTGCAACATGAAAATGGTTGTATATAAATGTACTCCACTACTTTCAGGTATGTGCGAATTGGAAATGGTAACCAGCTGATTCGAGATCCAAAAAAACGAACACGAATCTTGGCAAGTGAGAAGGTTCGATGGAGTCTACATACTGCCAGACTGCGATTGGCTAGAAAGAATAAGTACTGTCAATTCTTCACAAGGTTTGGGAAATGCAACAAGGATGACGGAAAATGTCCTTATATTCATGATCCATCTAAAATTGCTGTATGCACAAAATTTTTGAAGGGCTCATGTTCCGATCCCAACTGCAAATTGACTCATAAGGTGTTTCACTTGTTCAATGGACACAACTTTATCTGGTTGATTCCGTGGATTATATCTTTATCATTTGGCACTTGAACTTGGTTGTATTTTCACATGCAGGTCATTCCCGAAAGGATGCAGGATTGTTCTTATTTTCTTCAAGGTGGGTTTGGTTGTCTATTATTGTGCTTTTGTCTAACTTATTTGCACGAACACAATTCTGATTCTTTTTCTGGCAGGATTGTGTACGAATGAGAGTTGCCCGTATAGACATGTAAATGTGAATCCAAATGCCTCTATTTGCGAAGGTTTTCTTAGGGGCTATTGTGCTGATGGAAATGAGGTATTGCTAGAATTTGGTAGACATATTTTACTCGATAATTTAATTAAAGGTGTGTTTGGTTTGAAGATTTGGTGGATAAAAGACAAGGGGAGGGAAATGGAAAAGAAAAAGCGAGGGAAAAGGGGAAGGAAACATAAAATTCTTATATGCATGTTCTTATTTAAGTTAATTAGCAAATACAAGAAAATCAAAGGCGTTCATCAATAATCTATTTTTCTAATTTAATTATTTTGATTTCTCAAATTCAATACTTTTCCCTTTTATTTTCCCATCACAAACCAAACAAAAAAAGTAATTGTAAACTCCCTCCCCTTAGTTTTCCCTTCACAAATCATTGATCCAAGCAGTTTCTAATTCTCCATGGGAAAAATAAACTTGAAATTTGATATCATGCCATTGACACACAATGATTTACTATCACATCATGC
>JAVXUM010000037.1:13891320-13909345 GCA_035590655.1 Pouteria glomerata
TTTGGTGAGGAAAAATGAAAAAAAAAATGAGAGAAAAAATGTTGAAAATATAAAATTTAAAATACATGAATTAAAAAAATATATAAAAATAAAAAGTATGAATTAATAAATTAATTTTTTAATTTAATTATTTTTAATTTCTCAAATCACTTACATTTCCTTGCTATTTTCTACTACAAGCCAAGTAAGAAAAATAATTTTGAATCCTAAAAAACAAAACAAGGTAAAATTGGGAGGCTACCAATTCTCTATCCGCCACACATTAGCAAACTCGATCACTCAACACTGCCCTATTAACTTAGAAGTTGAAACCTTATCCATACACACACACAAGAGAAATATAATAGGGTCTAAAAATCCATTGACCCCTCAACCAAAAATAAAATAACAAATAACCAAAAGCAGCACAAAAATTTTTCCATGGCTGCAACTTCCTCCTACATGAGCCTAGCAAAATTCTCCATGCTAGGCTGGTCAGGAAGAGTAAGATCAGAGCTCATCATCAAAAGGAAAAGCAACTACTTCTCCATTTCGGCTCAGCAACAGCAGGAAGCTCAGGTTGAGGAAGCACAAGAAGAAGCGACGTCGTCCAAGGTAGAAGTGGAAGAAGAAAAAGAAGAGAGAATGAAGGGCGGGGATGGTCCAAGGCCGGTGGAGCCACAGAGGAATGTGAAGAGCAAGAACATGAGCAGAGAGTACGGAGGGCAGTGGCTGAGCAGCGCCACCCGCCACGTCAGGATCTACGCCGCCTACATCGACCCCGTCACCTGTGAGTTCGATCAGACTCAGATGGATAAACTCACTCTCATCCTTGACCCCACCAATGAATTCGAATGGACTCCCCACACTTGTAATTTGGTCTATTCATATTTCCAAGAGCTTGTTGATCACTACGAGGTACCCAAGATTTTCTACTACTTTATGTGAAATGTTTTTATTATAAAAATTATTTGAATAGGATTAAAATTATTTTCAGAAAAAAAAAAACATTTTAGATGATTAAAACAAACACGGGAGAGCGTTTTGGATTAGAGAATGCTAAAAATCACATGCTCAAAATGCGTTAATTTGTAATCATTTTTTGGATCTTCTTCAAACAAATTGATCGATCATTATATCAGGGAAGAAAAGGCTAGGATTAATTTTTTTTTTTTTTAATTTTACATAATATTTTGATTTTTCTTAAATATTTCAAAAGTATTTAAAAATTGGAACCACTAACATTAAAATACATTGAAATAATTAAAAGTTAAAATTTATTTAAATTAACTGATGAAAATTTGTTGATACATTAATTAATTAAACATATACAATATTTTTTGTGTGTTTTTGCTGTATTTCAATGGAAACTATTAGTATTATTATTCCTTTTAGTGTTTTATTTTGGTTTTTTAAAAATATGTTTTTTAATTGTTTTGTTAGAAAAATAATATTTTATTCATTGAGAAGAATATGATGGCAAGATTAATTTATGGTCAATTGGAGTTCGAACACGCAAATATTGGCAGTCATTGCAAGGAAGTAGGGCAGTTCTCAACCGGTACTTATTTATCCTTAAAGCTCCCCCTTGCCAAATTTTCTCAGTGGTGTGTGGGTAAATTGAATTTCTCATGGAAAGGAAAGAGTAAGGGAAAGAGAAGAAAACACAGGAAAATTAAAAGCTGCTTAGGTAAAGCAAATTGATAGTTTTTATCGAATTATTCAAGTTCGACTAAAAAAAAATCAGATTAAATTTAATTTATAATTAAAATAAAAACTAAGTTCAAAAACTCACAAGTTGATATAATAAAATAATATATATGTATTTTATAATATGTTTATTTATTATATTTTAGATTAAAATAATGTTAATTTAATTTAATTTAATTATTTACAATCCGATCTCGAGTTCAAATTCTTTTTTATTGAGACGAGCTTGAGTTCATATAAAAATTCGAATATCTCTAACCAAATTCAAATAAATTAAAATTCGGTTAAGTCCGACTCATTTCCTTCTCAAAAGCTGCTGTTAAAGGCCTTGTTTCTTGACAACCTGTAATGATAAGTCCTGTTTAATTTTCAAGTTGGTTAACTTTCAAGTACTAACTTAATTATGCAATTAATGCCTAGTTATAGTTGCTAGCTACTAATTAACGAGAGACTAACGATTGGTCGAATATTTTAGGGTGCCCCGTTGACAGAATACACGCTCCGTTTGATTGGTTCAGACATAGAGCACTACATAAGGAAGCTGCTATATGATGGACAAATCCGATATAACATGAATGCGAAGGTCCTCAACTTCAGCATGGGAAAGCCACGCATTGGATTTAATTACGACGGTCAACTTCATGATGTAAATCAGTAATATTTAAGTTTTTAATCATTTATATATATAAGAGAAAATACTTGAGAGGTCTCAAAAAAATAAATAAATAAAATTCAGATTTGTTACTTTTATTGTATGTGGTGTGTATAAATCATAGTTTTTGAGGGCTATCGATCGGGAAAAGTTGCAAGATCAAGTCCTTCGTCGCGAATTTTTTATTTTTTTTTTCATTAATGATTAAAGGAATATTGTTCATGAAAAAAAATTTGAAATATATTGTTGATGAAAATGTAAAATAAAAATGTATTTTTATTGAATTTAAAAATACAATACGATAATACATTTTTTTGCCTTAGCCAATTAGAAAATGCAGAACAATTTGCTTTTTTATCGGTTATCCCTTTCATCTGCTCAATTCAGAACAACCAAACCTACCCCTACAAACAATCAACAAGGCAACAACCAAAAACGGCTAGCTAGTTCATAAGTTTGAAGCTATAAGCAACTAATGTATCCCACCAAAAAACAATAGCATAACTTGCCCTATCAAGTGCTTAACATATAGCAATAACCTATTCCAAGAAGCAATAATAATATATTTTATACATAAGTGAGAAAAAAAAAAACCAAATAAATTTATTTACTAATTACATCCAAATAAACTATTGTGTTCAAATATATACTTTGTTCCATATTACATCAAAAAAAATATTTACGTCTTATCTTATTACATCAAAAAATACTAATGTGTTCCATAACTGAATATCTTTATAGTATGCAAAGAGTTCTTTGTGCCACTTCTCCATTTGTGATTGAATGAGTAGCACCAATGGTTGTACTTGTTTCGATGGCTTGCCAAGCAACTGTGTCTAGCTTGGTGGCTCTATATTATGTTGATAATATGCGAGCCCTCACCCTCTTTCTTATATAGTGTTTAGGGGATTAGGACTAGTTTTCATGCAATACAAGTTAGGTAATCACCTAAGGCCCCATTCAATGAAAAGATCCCAAATTTAAAATATATATATATAATTATTTTAAATTTATCCTCCCTTTCATTTCAATATTTATCTTAATCTCAAATAATTTTGTAACTTATTAGATAATACCTCGTAACCTACATAATAAGAAGGCTCCAAATTTAAAATATAAATTTAATTTTTTAATTTCATCTTTTTTTTTTTTTTTGACTTTAATTCTTATCTTAATCTCAATTTTTTGGACTTATCCAAATTTATGGAAACAATACCTCTGTTGACACCTTAGTTTTGCCCCTTTATTTAATATTTATAGTATTTAATGTTTGTAATTGATTGGTGCTCTACTTATTAAGTTTTCTTAATCGTACAATATGTCAAAGTGCCAGAATTTGACAAAAAGTGAACAATCAGTAAAATACCGATTGTACCCCTAAAGCTAAAGTAAAGCCAAGCCAAAGACTCAAATCAAGGCTGAAGGCCACCGAACCACAAAAACATGTCTAAGACATCAAACAAATAACTCCAGCATCCACAAAAGAGTCAAAGTCCGGAGTCAATGATCAATTTGATCTAGAAGTCCAAAATGGCCAATGCTGTCACGCCCCGTGTCCGGAGACCCAGGGAATGAGTGTAAAGCATGCATATCATGAAACCCGAGTCACCGGATCAGAGTTAATGCACCGGTCACGCAGTGGACCCACAAAACAAAACTACTATATAATGACCTAAAATTTGGACTTATGGGGGGTACTTAATAGACAACCCGTGCAATTGATATAATTAAAGGCTACCATACAACCACGCAACGAGCTAGTAATGTAACCAAGGTCATTCAATCAACCTACGATAACCAACATAAACGAGTAACTCTTCCACTATATGAATTTCCAAAGTTTAGTACATATTGAGCCTTATGGCCATTACAAACCAATGGTAAAATAAAGTATCGACAATACAAGAGCCTTTCAAAATGAATATACATCATAGATCATATGCTCCACTTTATCAAAATATGCACGTCTCCCCCGAAGTTTCTCCTACTCGTCCTGTGTGGGTCCTGCAGGAAAATCTGTAGGGACGTGAGCACGGACGGCGTATGCCCACGATACACTCCCCATGATATATAACAAATGCATATGGAAATTCATAATACGACATCATAACATGATTTAATATTTAGAGCATGCAAACATATATATATAACTCAGGGTTCTAAGCATAAACAAGTTTCACAAGCCAATTCCCATATCACATGTACATTCTCGATTTGTTTTCATGATTCATTATCTTGTTCATGTTGTATTCACATCACAGATTAGGTATTCATACATCATCGGGGATTGGGTCCGTTCCGACGTCCTTGTTCCAAGCGACGTCGCGGCCCCCAGCGTGCTTAAGGGTGACAATCCAGGGCGACGCTACGCCCGTGTGTATACCTAAGCCAATACACTGTCCTCATTTCGTAGGCTACTAATCTACCGGTATGAAATACCAACCCTGCGCAGGTTCCGAGATTTTCGACCCAAGGGTATCAGTCCCCATTCTTATTTTCCGTCCCCACAATCCCCCGGCACACAACAATTCATTTCGTTTTCTTATCTTTCATTAAATTGAGAAGACATATGAGTTTGTGTGTAACACATTTCGCATGAGAATTTATTTCAACAATATAAACCATTTCACAAATTCTCTTATGTGACGTATAAACATCAATATTCAACCATTAGGATGCAATGAAGATGGTTTCCAAGTGGTTCTTAGGTCACTAGGTCAACCCTAGCAATACCTTAGAAAGTAAGCAAAAGGTAAGGAAAGTCCCTCTGGCCCGTCCGGACCCCCCCTCTGGCCCGTCCGGACGGCAGTAGGTTGGAATCGGAATTTAGCACTTGCCGTCCGGACGATCCCCTGCTCTCGTCCAGACCACAGTAGGGGTAGGTCCCTGATTTCTTCAGCCCGTCCGGACACCCTCTCTGGCCCGTCCGGACGGTAGACTAAAGTCCACAAAACCTTAGGTTTTTTTTTTTTTTTTGTTCAAGGTCCTTAACCACTATTCTCACCAAGGTTTTTATTCATCCTAATCAACCCTCAACATCAAGATTTCATGGTATATCAACCCTCTTTTCATCCTCTCCCTTACTCCACTCACAAGACCAATCTAATACACATCTATGAGAAAGGAAATTCAAGAACCTCCTCCAACCATACCACCAACACTTAGACCATGTCTACTTCTCAATAAACCTCATCACATACCCCTATTCTTTATGAGAAATAAAGAAGGAAAAGAAAAGGGTTTGAACACATTTTCATGGAAAAGAAGTAACTTTCTCCTCTCAACCAACCAACATAAACAAAGAGAGAAGGAAATAACATATGCAAAGGTAACAAATCCTCTTCTCCAAACCATGATCTTCCCAAATTATCATCACCCAAACCAAACTTCAAAGAAGAGAAGAAGAAGAATTCAAAACATGTAAACTTAAAGGGGAGTTTCCCTACCTCAATCTCAAGCTCTAAATCTTCAAATACTTCAAATCTTCTTCACAACTCCAAGATGGTTCTTCTTCCTTCAAGTTGTTCCAAAGGCAAACCACTTCAAGAACTTGGCTTCCTCTTAGCTTTTTCTTCTTCCCTTGCTTCTCTTCTTTACTTTTCTTCTCCCTTTCTTCCTCTTTCTCTTTGCCTCTCAAGTTTTCTCCCAAATTTTCTCTTCAAACTCTCCAAACCTTTCCAATGGCCGGGTAGCTCAATGGGGTCTTTCTCCTCCTCTCTTTCACACTTAGCTCAAGATAATATCTCAACTTTTGATATATATATATGTATTAACAATTCCTTGGCCGGCCAAAACCAATTCTCACCACCATTTATGATTACATTCATATATATGTATAGCAAGACACCCCCACAAGTCTTCATGCATTAACTAAAGGGCCCACCACATTTTTAATGCCTTAACCACCTTTTCTTCCAACCACACCAAGACAAAAATGAAAGGAAAGGTGTTGCCCGGCCATGTTGCTCCTCTCCCAACTTTCTCACAATATAAATATATATATAAGTCTTCCAATCTTGCACTCTTGGGTCCCACCACCCTTAAATACCATTTAAATGTTCATTACTCACAACAAACAAAATTGGAAGGCAATTCAAGGGTTGGCCGGCCATTCTTCCTCTCACCCTCCATTCACATATTATATATATATACAAGTCCACATGGAGGTCAAAGGGTCAACCAAGCCAAGCTTCCCCCTCATTGGCTCAAAAATAACTTGATTAGGTCAATTTTGTGCCAAAACCATGGCTTGGCCGGCTCTCCCATCTTCTTGCATCCTCAATTCAATTTTCATGCCTTAAAACATTCTTCCTCCATATTAAGTCACCCCAAGCATTTCTCCTCACCACCATTTCCATACAAGACTTAACATTGCAAAAATTCCAACACTTAGAAGTATGGAAGAACATGGCACCACAACACAACAAACTCTACTTTCATACCCTCAAAGGATTCAATTCATGGCTTCTCATTTATACCAAAGGTAGGGGTATCACATTTTCAAACCTCGCTCTCCGCCGTCCGGACGGTGGAAGGAGGTGTCTGAACGGTCTAGTCATTTCCCATAATCTTGCTCTTGGCCATCCGGACAGTGGCAGGGGGCGTTCGGACGGTGCTGTAGATTTTCTTCAAGTGTTTTCCTTGGTTTGGTTTATTTCGCCACTTTGTTTCAATTCTTCATTTTCTTCATTCAATAGTAGAACATTTGTAACAATTGTTAAACTTGCATGATGCCATGTTTATTCTCATTACTTGCGGGAAATGATAACACCAACTTGATATTATATTGTGAACTTGTGTGATTGATTGGTATGAGACACATTCCGTAAGCTCATAGCCATAATGTAAAAGAAATGAAATGATGTGTTTAATTGTTTGGCCGGGGTTATGGGGTACGAAAAGAAGAAGAGTCTTGAGATACCCTTGGGTTGAGAGTCCCAGAACCTGCGTAGGGTTTGGTTTTCATGCCGGTGGGTTAGTGACCCACAAAATGATTAGTGTATAACAGCGTATCGTCGCCTTGGGCTGAAACCCTAAAGCGCGATTAATATGTACCAATGTTTCTATGGCGTATTGTCGCACTGGGCTGAGATCCTAAAGTACGATTAGATATGTCCCCAAAATCCCCGATGATTATATGAAAGAATGGTAACATGAAATTAGTGAGAGTGAATAAGAATATGTGACACTCAATAATTTACTACGCTGTTTAATTATTACTATGCACTTTTCTTATCTTTGATGTTAAAGTTGTTGTTCCTCCATATTGCGATATATATAAGTGTTATTAGGAAGTGTCGTGGGCACGCGTGGTTTAGTGCTCACGTCCCTATAGATGCCAATGCAGGACCCACCTAAGAGAACTAGCTTAGACCAGGGGTAAGGATAGGAAATATACCGGGCATCACTCCAGTCTCAATTAGTTTTGACATGTAGTAAATGAAATATGTGGGAGAGAGAAAGTTGTAATGAAATGTAGATTTGTTTTGATTTTGGCAATGTAAGGGCCTTAAGGCCCATTGATGTACATTTATTTTACTTATGAAAGAAGATTGTACCATTATAAAGCCAGTTGTGTAGCCGTGTATTACTCTTACTTATGGTATTAATAGGTTCATCGTGATGTACTTGGTGAGTCTCATTGCGTGACCGTTGTGTATGCTATGATATTATGACCAGGTTATCCATGTTGTGTATATTTATCACTCACTCCTCAGATCCTCGGATCTGGGATGTGATAGAATGGTATCAGATCCTAGGTCAGAATACTTAGGGATATGGGATGCTTTGCATTTGATATTTCATATGTACGTAACCTACGTGTTAGATGTTTACGTGTTTATGTGGACTCTACGGGGCTCATGTTGAATAGCCTTAGTACTATTAGTGACTTTTAACCGCTTATGTGTCTTGTGATGTTTAGATATGATGCCACCACGATGAGAAGGAAGCATTAGGGGCCAAGGCCAGGGGCGAAGGCGAGGCAGAGGCTGAGGCGTGGGAGTAAGGGATGCCCCAATTCACAGATCGGAAGGGAGTGCCTCCGTTCAACAAGAACAAAGGGTTCATTATAGTGCGGCGGCCGTAAGAGATAAAGAAGTATCACATGGAGCACCCAAAATGCCTCGGCTCCTGCTGTTGATGCCGGAGCCTTCTTACGACAAATGGCCGCTGCTATGGCCACGTTGGCAGAAAGAATTCAAGTAGGGCCCCAACCACAGGGGCAGACTGGCACTACTGCCTTGGAGCGCTTTCGGAGAATGAAGCCTCTAACCTATAATGGAGTGGCTGACACGGAAGTAGCTGAACAATTTCTGGACGAATGTGAGAAGATTTTAGTCATCATGGAGGTTACCGAGCCGGCCACTCGTATTAACTTGACCACCTTTCAGCTAGTGGGACACGTATCTGCTTGGTGGAATAGCATAAAGGGGGGAAAGGGGACAGAAGGTCTCACATGGGAATGATTCAAGGAGTAATTCAAAGATCATTTCTTCCCCCAGTCGTTACGGGACGTCGAAAGGGAAGAATTCGCTAGCTTAATTCAAGGAAACTTGACGGTGTTAGAATATAAAAGAAAATTCTTTGAACTGTCCAAAATATGCCCCAGAGTTAATTTCTACCCTATGATTGAGGTGTAGACAGTTTGGATGGGGGCTAAAGCCAGCTTTAAGGAATCGAATGGTTTTGCTCGGTTTGGAGGACTACGAGATGCTAATTAACCGGGCCATGATGGTAAAGAAAGATCTCAATGAAACGAGAACTTTCATGGAAAGCCATCATGGGAAAAGTATGGGGAGTCAGCAGGAAGGAGAAACAAGTAGAAAGAAGTTGAAAGGGAACACATCTGCAGCTCAAGGACGACAATTTTATTCAAGCAGCTCAGCTCCTAAACAGACTTGGAGACCAGAAATGACTTTCCCAGGACAACCCCTATGCTACCACTGTAGCCGGGGCATCTAAGATCAAACTGCCCCTTGCTAGTAAGACAAGGTAAACCGACGGGCCCCACGAGGAGTGGCTCAGATGTAGAAACTCAGACCTGTTATAGATATGGACAGGCAAGCCATATTCAATGGTTTTGTTCATTATTATTAATGGGTCCTGGAGGAAAAATGGGTTCGGGTAGCCAAACCTTCCAAGGCAGCCATGTCCCCACATCCCAGTCGGTGCAGCAGCAATAGCCATGGCCAAGGGGTCCCTCACATGGGTCAGCATAAAGTGGAACAACACAGTTACCGAGGAGTGCTTCCCAAGGATAAAGAATAAACAGACCTTAAGGTTCTCAAGCACAGGAAAGAGTTTTTGCAGTAGCTCAACAGGAAGCACCGGCAGAGCCACTAATCACCCGAGGTACTTTTCGAGTTTACTCCTCCTATGCCACTATGTTGCTTGATACAGGGGTTTCGCATTCTTTTATCTCTAATCGGTTTGTAGCTGCATTGGGTTTAGAAACTAATATCATGGATTTAGTATTACTCGTGGAAACTCCAGTAGCAGGGTTTTCCTCCCTAACTACTATGTGTAAGGAGTGTAAAATACGAGTAGAGGATGTCTATGATAGACGGGAATTAACTTTCAATTTTGATTTGATTGTGTTGGAAATGAAGGGTTTTGAAGTGATTTTTGGTATGGATTGGCTTGTGTCTTACCAAGTCATAATTGATTGTTATACCCACAAAATATTACTATCCAATTCCGAAGGAATGGTTATTCACTTCCTTACAAATCGATGCAGTGTACAAGATTTATTTTTTCGGGATAATCATAGAAGGGTTGATTTATGTAATTTATTTGCCTGCATGATATTGGAGGGAGAAGATGAAAAGCGCCAAATGAAACTACCCCGGATGGTGAATGAGTTTCCTGACGTGTTCCCAGATGATCTAGCAGGGTTATCACCAAAACGGGCAATTGAGTTTCGTATTGATTTAATTATAGGCACGGAACCTATTTCCATTCCTCTTTACCAGTTAGTACCAGCTGAACTCGAAGAACTGAGAAAATAGCTAGATGAATTGTTGGGTAAAGGATTTATTAGGTCGAGTACCTCACCTTGGGGTGCACCGGCATTATTTGCTGCTAAGAAAGACAGAATGCTCCGAATGTGTATATATTACCGGAAACTGAATCGAGTGACAATCAAGAACAAGTACCCACTACTGAGGATCGATGACCTTTTTGATCAACTGAAAGGATCCATGTGGTTTTCCAAAATTGATCTTCGGTCTGGTTATCATCAAGTAAGAATTCGGGAAGCAGATGTCCCAAAAAGGGCATTTAGAACTCGGTATGGCCATTACGAATTCTTAGTGATGCCATTTGGGTTGACCAATGTATCGGCAGTCTTTATGTACTTAATGAATTGGGTCTTCTGAAAATTTTTGGACAAATTTGTAGGCGTCTTTATTGATGATGTGTTGGTATACTCAAGGTCCGAAGAGGAGCACGAGCAACACTTGTGGTTGGTGCTTCAACGGTTAAGGGACCATCAATTGTATGCTAAGCGAAGTAAATGTGACTTCTAGTTGAAAGAAGTCAAATTTTTAGGACATATAGTATCCCAGGAAGGAGTGGCAGTGGATCCTTCTAAGATTGAAGCTATTATGGAGTGGCCTCAGCCAATGACTGTATTTGACATATGTAGTTTTCTTGGGCTAGCTGGGTATTACAAAAAATTTGTTTTAGACTTTTCTAGGTTGGCAGCTCCATTGACTAGATTGACGAGAAAGGAGGTAAAGTTTGACTAGAATGAAGCCTGTGAGAGAGCCTTCCAAAAAATAAAGAGAAGATTAACCACTGCCTTAATACTTATCATCCCAGAGAGGGGAGCAGGATATTCAGTATATTGTGATACTTCGAAGGAAGGCTTGGGATGCGTTCTAATGCAAATTGGGAAAGCAGTGGCGTATGGCTTCAGACAGTTGAAGACACATAAGAAGAACTACCTTGTACAAGATTTAGAGTTAGAAGTTGTAATTTTTGCCCTAAAGACTTGGAGACACTACTTATATGGTGAGAGGTTTGAAGTCTTTTCTGATTATAAGAGTTTGAAGTATATTTTCACATAGAAGGACTTGAACCTAAGGTAGCACCGGTAGATGGAGTATATGGAGGACTATGATTTTGACCTGCAATACCACCCAGGCAAAGCCAATGTAGTGGCGGATACCCTGAGCCAAAAAATAAGAACTGTTATCGCAACGATAGCTCTAAAAGAATGGGAAATGCTGGGGGTACTCAATAAGCTTACTGTGAAATGCGAGGAAGAAACGAAAAGAGAAGTATTGTACACTTCCATGGCCTACCCAGCCTTGCTCCATAAAGTGACAGAAGCTCAAAATGGTGATAATGAAACAAATGAGATCTGTGGGAAACTAGAAAGCTTAGTAGAAGTACCGGGCTGGACATTAGAGAAAGGAGTGCTTAAATATCAAGGAAGAACCTTTGTACCTTCAGCCATAAGAAATGAAGTTTTGAAAGAATTTCATCATTCCTGGTGAACTATCCATCTCGGAGGTACGAAAATGTATCATGATATGAAGAGGCAGTTTTACTGGGTCGGGATGAAAAGAGACATGGCAAAGTTCATAGAACGGTGTTTAACTTACCAGCAGGTGAAAGTATAACATCAGAGGCCAGCTGAGCTGTTACAGCCTTTACCTGTAGCTGAATTGAAGTGGGAACACGTAACTATGGACTTAATGTCAGGCTTACTGAGAACGAGAAGGGGTTGCGATGCTATCTGAGTGATCGTGGACAGATTAATGAAGTCAGCCCATTTCTTAGCCATGAGGATGACAGATTCCCTAGATTCCTTGGCCCGATTGTACATTCAGGAAAAAGTAAGGTTGCACGAGGACACCAGTCTCCTTTGTCTCTGACCAGGACTCTCGTTTTTTCTCCCATTTCTGGCAGAGCTTTCAAGTTGCTATGGAGACAGATTTGTATTTTAGTACAACTTTTTATCCCCAAACTGACGGATAGTCAGAGAAGACCATTCAAGTGCTAGAAGACATGCTCTGAGCTTACGTTCTAGACTTTACGGGAAATTGGGAAGAACATTTACCACTAGTGGAGTTTGCCTACAACAACAGCTATCAAGCCAGTATTGGCATGGCACCATTTGAGGCCTTGTACGGTAAACCTTGCAGATCCCCAGTGTGTTGGACGCAGGTTGGAGAGACAAGCATAATGGGGCCAGAATTGGCTCGGGAGACAAACGAAAAAATGAAAATTATTAGACAACGGTTAGAGACAGTACGGAGCCAGCAGAAAAGCTATGCAGACCAACGGAGGCGACCATTAGAATTCCAACTAGGGGATTATGTATTCTTAAAGGTGTCACCCCGAAAGGGACAATTTCGCTTTGGAAAGCGAGGAAAGTTATCCCCCCACTACATTGGTCTGTTTGAAATACTAGCACCGGTAGGAGAGGTGGCTTACAGATTAGCCTTGCCACTGCAGCTATCAGGGGTACATGAAGTGTTTTAAGTCTCCATGTTGCGAAAGTACGTTTCGGACCCCTCGCATGTGCTGAACTGGGCAGAGATTGAGGTAAACTCAGACGCCAGATATGAAGTGAGACTGGTCTAGATTTTGGACACTCGAGACCAAGTGCTTCAAGGAAAGACTATCCCATTGGTTCGAGTACTGTGGAAACATCATGGTATGGAAGAATCTACATAGGAACGTGAAGCTGAAATGCGGGAAAAATACCCCAAGCTGTTTGCATGAACCTTATTGATCTTTGAAATTTTTGTAAGGAGGGAAGAACGTAATATCCCAGAATTTTGTAATGAATGCGAACCATGTGTTTAATATATTTTTGGAGATTATTATATGACAAGTAGCATTTAAAATCTTAAGAGGAAGAGAGTTATTGAGATGGCTCCAAGTTGGCCGAATGGTGTGAGTGAAATGTTCTCCAAGTTTGACCATTTAGTGACTTCCATTTTGATAATCTTTTGGCCTTAGTTTATGTTAGCCGGTCATCAAGGTAGAAAACAAGCATTTGGTTCCAATTTTGACTACTTTTGATGTTTAATTTTGACTAACCTATGCATATATGTTAGATACATCTTCTACTTATTGACCAACCAATCAAAGGATAGCAAAGAGAGGCAATTCAGTTAAGGCAAAAGCTTGGTCGGATGGAGCTTGAAATGGAAGCCTTGCTTTTTATTTGTTTGCTAGGATGGTTAATTAATGTGGTAGGACCATTAGTAAATGGAGAGTTGGTTCCATTGTGACTAGAGTAGTCCAATTATGACCATGGTGTAATTGGAGAGAAAGAAGAACCTTGGCCGGCCAAAGAGAGGGAAGGTTGGTTTGGGAAGCCTTGGCTGGGTGGAGATATATGTGTATGGGTGTGAGACTTTTGTCTCTTCCCTTAGTCAAAACCATTAAGGTGGTGGGCCTATGTATTTAATTAACCATTACACCTATGTCTATATATGTATAGTTACAATTAATGTGTGCCATTTGGAAGTTTGGGAGAGGGCCATGTGCTCACTAAGGAGTGGATGAGCAATGACTAGGCCAAATTTCATGGAGTAGTTCAGCCATAAGGAGGAAAGAAAGAAGAATAAGAGAGAAGAACTAGAAGAGAGAGAATCAGAAGGAAGAACAAGAGAGAGGAAAAGAAATGAAGAAAGAAAGAAAAGAAAAGAAGATAAGAGAAAAAGAAGAAGAAGAAGAAGAAGAAGAAGAAAAAGAAGGAGAAATCCAAAGAAGAAGAAATTAGAGAAGAAAAGAGAGTATCTTGGTGGAGTGAACTAAAGAAAAGAACTAAAGCTAGAAAGAAAAAGCTTGAAATCCCTTAGTTAAAGATTCTACCTAAGGGTTGAGGTAGGGAAAACATTTACTTCTTCTAACATATGTATATGTGATTTGCTGTGGACTAGAATAGTAGGAAATCTCTTTCTTCTCTTTCTCTATCTATATGAAAAACATGTTCATGTTAGTTGGGTTGCGAGAGGGTTAGAACTAGTAGGATGATTCTCTTATTGTCTTCGTCATTTTCTTTGCTTAAGTATAAAAGTGTGAAGTTGGCTTAGGTGTAAGTGTAAAAGTGGGAGGGGGTACTTGTTATGGTGAAGTTAGGTTGTAGAGTGGGTTGTGGTGATGCTAGAAACCTAGGTTCCAAGACCCATGTATTATGGATTTAAACTATAAACTTAAAGGCTTTATTAGTTGTTAGAACCGATTGTCCGGATAGGGGGTTGAAGGGTCTGGACAGTCAAGCTGTTTTTTTTCAAACCTTGCTCTCGACCGTCCGGACGATGGAAGGAGGCGTCCGGACGGTCTAGCCATTTTCAGAATCTTGCTCTTGGTCGTCTAGACGGTGGCAGGGGGCGTCCGGACGGTGCTGTAGATTTTCTTTAAGTGTTTTCCTTGGTTTGGTTTACTTTGCCACTTTGTTTCAATTCTTCACTTTCTTCATTCAATAGTAGAATACTTGTAACAATTGTTAAACTTGCATGATGCCATGCTTATTCTCATTACTTATGGGAAATGATAACACCAACTTGATGTTATATTGTGAACTTGTGTGGTTGATTGGTATGAGACACATTCCGTAAGCTAACAGCCATAATGGAAAAGAAATGAAATGATGTGTTTAATTGTTTGGTCGGAGTTATGGGGTACGAAAAAGAGGAAGGGTCTTGAGATACCCTCAGGTTGAGAGTCTTGGAACCTGTGCAGGGTTTGATTTTCATGCCGGTGGGTTAGTAACTCACAAAATGATTAGTGTGTAACGGCGTATCGTCGCCTTGGGTTGAAACCCTAAAGCGCGATTAGTATGTACCAATGTTTCTATGGCGTATCGTCGTCCTGGGCTAAGATCCTAAAGCACGATTAGATGGGGCCCAAAAATCCCCGATGATCGTATGAAAGAATGGTAACATGAAATTAGTGAGAGCGAATGAGAATATGTGACACTTAATAATTTTACTACGCTGTTTAATTGTTGCTATGAATAGAATATTCCAAAGCATTAGCTTCTGAAAGAATTTGAACTAATTGTGCCACAGTTGAGCGTTTCTCCTGCACGATTCTATTTTTGAGAAGACTCTTATAAGTGGAATCGGGCTATATATATGTGTTATTGGGAAGTGTCGTGGGCACGCGTGGTTTAGTGCTTACCTCCCCACAGATGCCAATGCAGGACCCACCTAGAAGAACTAACTTAGACCAGAGGCAAGGATAGAAGATATACCGGGCATCACTTCAGTCTCAACTAGTTTTGACATGTAGTAAATGAAATATGTGGAAGAGAGAAAGTTGTAATGAAATGTAGATTTGTTTTGATATTGGCAATGTAAGGGCCTTAAGGCCCACTAATGTAAATCTATTTTACTTATGAAAGAAGATTGTACCATTATAAAGCCAATTGTGTAACCGTGTATTACTCTCGCTTATGGTATTAATAGGTTCACCATGATGTATTTAATGGGTCCCATTGCATGACCGTTGTGTATGCTCTGATATTGTGACCAAGTTATCCATGTTGTGCATGTTTATCACTCACTCTTTGGGTCCTTAGATCCAGGGCGTGACATCATGATTTAAGATGACGGTTCTATCAGTCCTGAATGAAGAAATATACGGTAGAATTTATCAGTAGATATCTTACTTATCAGTAGGTTAAGAAAGAATACTAAAGGCTAGTGAGGTTGTTACAACCATGAATTTTGTATAGGGTTTACCGAAGACCAAGAAAGTTGTGAGGTTATTTGGGTGATTGTAAATCGTTTGACGAAGTAGGCTCATTTCTTTGCTAATTCTGGTGATTGATTTTATGGATGTATTAACTAAAATGTATATCAAGGAGATTGTTAGACTTCACGGGACTCAATGTTTATTGTCTTAGACCGAGATTCTTGTTTTATCTTCAGGTTTTGGCAGAATATTTAGTTGGTCATTAGAGTTGATTTGTGCTTCAGTATTATCTATCATTCGTAATCAAAATGGACAATCTGAGCACATAATTCAGATTTTGAAGGATAAGTTTCGAGCCTATGTACTAGATTTCAGGGGCAATTGGGAGTACTAATTACCATTGGTGGAATTTGCTTATAACAATAATTATCAGTTTAATATTAAGATGACACATTTTCAAACATTGTATGGTAGACCATGAAGATCACCTATCTATTGAATGAAAGTTTAAGGGGCGACTTTAGTTAGGTTATAGCTGGCACGAGAGACGAATGAAATGGTTCAGATTGTAAGACAAAGGTTGGAGACGGTGTGTAGTCACCAAGAGAGTTATGCAGATTAGAAACAGAGGCCTTTAGAGTTTCAAGTGGGGAAATCATATGTTCTTAAAAGACTTGCCACGGAAGGGGCAGTTTTGATTTGGTTGGCTTGGAAAGTAATCATCTAGATATATTGGACAAATTTAGATTTTGGCTAGAGTTAGAGAAGTTACTTATTGGCTAGCATTGCCACCACATTATATAGGGTGCATGAGGTATTTCATGTGTCTATACTTCGTAAGTATATCCCAGATCCTACACGTGTTGGATTGGACTAGGTTGAAGATGGATTCGAACGTGACTTACAAGACTAGATCGGTTTAGATTTAGATTCTCGAGATCAGTTGGTTTGTGGAAAGGCAATTTCATTAGTTTTGTTGTTGTGGAAACACAATGGTGCTTAGGAATGTACTTGGAAGCGCAAATCCGAGATGTAGAATTGAATATGATAGAAAAATTTAATTGAAGAGGGAGTTGAATATGATAGAGAAATTTAATTTAAGGTTAATTTAAAAAATTTAAGGGAAAAAAAGCAAAATAAGAAAGAAAAAAGAATGATTTGCCATGTAGGAGAAAAAATGATAAATTTGAATGAAAATGGAGAATTGGAAAGGAAGAGTATTTTGAGAAATAATTACATTATATATATTATTTATATAATAAAATAGGATAATTTTTAAAAATATTCTTCTTATAAACTAAGATCTAAAAATGGAGATTGAATTTTATTATTTAACAAATTGGTAAGATCTTTCACAAAATTTTTATTTCTTTGTTACACATTGCTAAAACACTATAATTTTATATTTTCTTTTGTCTATAAAATTATTAAAATTGTGATATATGATTTTAATAAATGTAAACAATCAAAGAGTTTTGAAAAGGACTCACTTTTTTGGGTTCCGAAAAAGAATTCATTTGCTAATGAGTTCTGAAAAAGAATTCACTTGCTTATGGGTTCCAACAGAGGGACTCACTTGTTTAAAATTTAATATAATTGCTAAATTTATATATTTCAATTAAATTAGTAATTAAATTAAAAATATAGATAAAAAATGAAGTTAAATTAAAAAACACAAATAAAACGATTTAAATAATAATAAGGTTATTTTTTATATAACAACAACTCTTAATGTTTTTAAAATTTTAAAATACAAAAAAATACTAAATATTAAATAAAATTAGGAGCAGTTACTTTTCTAAATTGTAATCTTAAATTTAAATCAGTCATATTTGTTTTATTTTATAAAACACATATGATTAATAATAATATTTTTTATTTGAGTTATTTTTATAAGACTAATTAAAAATTTATTATCAAATCTAATGTGAAACTTTCTATCATTATACTTTTTTTTTTTACAAATCTAAATAATAAAATGAGAATTACTATTCGCACCGAATTTTGAAAATACCACTC
>JAVXUM010000037.1:13930884-13942340 GCA_035590655.1 Pouteria glomerata
TTTTCTTGGCGTCGTCAAATCCATATAGCCGACCCCACCTAGTGGGAAGAGGCTTAGTTTGGTTTGGTTTGGTTTTTAAACGTGTGGCCTATTGAGTTTGCAACTTGTAAGATCATGGGATTTATCCCACATCGGTAAAATCAATTCTCCTAAACCGGTATAAGATCATAATGAGGCTTCTTTACGCATTGCCAATTGGTTTTGAATTGGACGTTGTAACATATCTAAAGGCAAGCTGTCTGTTACTTTGAGGCACAAGATCTGGTTCTACCTAGTTCTTTGAACGTCGTATGTTTCCTTTGGTGTTGCTTCAAGACTATTAACTAGGGGTGGAAACGAATCGAACTATTTACGAGCTATTCAAGTTCGACTCGAAAAAAGCTAAGTTCGAGTTCAATTCCTGAATAAAACGAGTTCGAATCAAGTTTAATTTATGGCTCATTTAGGTTTGAGCTCAAGCTTGAGCTTAGAAAGGTTTGGCTCGAAAGTTCGTAAGCTGACTTGATAAAATAAGATAAATATTTTTTAATAATATTTTTATTATTTTTTTAACAATATTTTATTATATTTGCTTGTAATATTTAATTTATTATATTTTAGATTAAAATGATGTCTTTTTATTTAATTGACCTATTCGCGAGCCGATTTCGAACCTAAATTCTTCTTTATCGAGTCGTGCTCGAACCTATATAAAAGCTCAAACTAAGTTCGAGCTTGAGCTTGATATAAATAGCTCGAATCGAGCTTGAACTTGATATAAATAGCTTGAATCAAGTTCGAATAAGTTAAAACTCCGTTTGGCTCATTTCATTTCCACCGTTACTATTAACTATGGGCCTACCATCTATTTCTCAAGCTTTTATCTTTAAGCTGATGGTTGTTGAAACATCTCCCTGATCTTTAAGAATGATTACTTGAAAACATAAAAAATAAGAAACTTCTGTTTTTGATGAATATATATATATAAAAAAAAAAGGACCTAGGAATAGGTTGTGCATGAACAGGCCTTTGCTATTCACGCATGAATATACTTGTATATGTTCATGCCAGCTTGTTTGATAAGGATTTAGGACAATGAGTTATGTTGGGATACTCTCTGTCCTTTTTCTTTTCTGGTTCAAGTTGTGCAATATTCTCATGTGCGGAACTGGTCTCAAAGTAAGAAGGTTATTTATTCAATTGGAGGTTCAATTGTGTAAATCTGTTACTGGAGTAAAGACCATGATGCCAATCTGTTTCTCTAAGCTAAAATGTAAGTTATATGAGATGAACTAGTCTCCTGAAGGCCATTTCTTCTGATGCACCCAGTTATAGGCCTCTTCTATTTGTTTGGGACTTTTAGGTGTGAGCTATGTGATGCATATGAGGTGCTTCAGCTGATTGTTAGTAGATAAGATTTGTCCTTTCTGCTTGGACATACATACACCAATATGCAAACATTTTATATCGCATGGTATGCAGGGTAAATGATGACGATAGGAGATTTAATGTTTAATCTATATTTTGGTCTTGATAAGTTTCCTTTTTGGCAGAGGAGTAAGATTTCCCTTTATAAGATACATACATTAATGACCTATTTTCATCTCAACTAGTGATGTTACATTGAATCTTTAGGAGGAGGCCAAAGACAGATTCCATTTGTTATAATGACATCTGATGACACGCATGCACGTACGTTAGAGCTATTGCAATCACATGCTTATTTTGGGATGAGTCCCACACAAGTAAAACTTCTAAAGCAGGTAACCAATTGATCATCAATATGATTTATTTAAGATAGCCCAGTGTTGTTGACATGACTTGTAATATGGAATAGCAATACACGTGGCCTTTATCCATTATTTCAGGAAAAGGTTGCTTGCTTAGATGATAATGATGCTAGACTTGCTGTGGCCCCACATAATAAATACAGAATTCAGGTAACCTTTATGTGCAATTCATTGTGCAAATGTTTTATTCAAAGAAACTTTCTCAAACTTTCAGCAGTATGTCGTATTTTTTTCTCTGGGATTCTGATATTTTCTTCTGCTATTCCCTTGTTCTGACTGTAGACAAAACCTCATGGCCATGGTGACATTCATTCACTTCTTTATTCTAGTGGCCTTCTAAATGAATGGTATGTTATTTTGACTCTATTGAATTTGTTGTTTTCGTCTGGGTTTGTTTGCATCCAATTATTTTCACATCGATTTTGCTTTCCTGATTTAATGCTGCAAGATGCTGGGCATTAGCATATTATTGTGCAATTTTCCTTTATTTATGGCAATCTTAATGGCCTGGCCTATTGCCTATTTAAAGTCATTTAGTAGAGGGCTGATGATACCTGATTTATATGTAGGAAGAACACTTCCTATTTATTTTCAAATTGTGGCTATTTCCTTCCTTCAAGAGAATAGGATTATTATCTAGAAAACTGACTTAAAGTTGTCACTTTTGCAACATGTGCATTTTAAAGCTTCGGATCTGATTTTATTTTATTTTTTCCCCTCTCTAGGAAATAAGTTATGATGGATGTAGGATAACTATTGAGTTTCATAGTTGCCAGTTTTCTTGTTGGTGAACCTATCAATGGGTCGGATTTTGTCCAGATTTTACTTGGACTAGATCTAATAATAGTAAATCTGAGCTGATCAATTAAATTCACGACCCAATAGATTTAGATCCATTAGATTCAATAACCAATGGATCTAGAACGGATTTGGATCTAGATAATTCGCCAGACTTATTATTTTTAAAAATAAAATATTTAAAAATAAAAAATAAAAATTTAAATTTAAAATAAAATAAAATTCTTTTAAAATTTTTAGATCTCTAGTCTAGCAAATTTTGAAATTCAATCGTTAGGGGGGGGGGAGAGAGATTCAAGATAAATCTTTACACACACGTGCACACAGAGAGAGAGAAAAGAGAGAGGATGAATGGAAGGAGGTGTGTTTGAGGGGCGAGATTTTAGAAAGGGGAGAGAGAGAGAGAGAGAGGAGGTGTGTTTGAGGAGAAAGATTTCAAGAGCTCAAGATTCAATCTAAAAAACAAAAATCAAGATCTTTGAAGCTTTACAGAATCACCTGGAGGAGCTAGGCTGTCCATCATTTATGAAAGTGAGAAGTGTAGTAACAGAATTGAGTTTGTATTGAACTAACACATCATGTTCTGCAGCTTTGGAGAAGTCTGGAGGTAGTTATGGTTGAGGAGGCTTATGAAATAGGACGAAACGGAAGGTAAGGGACTGTAAAAAAATCTGATCAAATGGAGTAGACTAGTAGTGCTTTTTGGTTACATCTTGATTGTTCATCTTGAATCTTGGAAGGTTGGACCCAACTATTTTGGACCTGGATCAAATCTACTATTATTGGATCTAGATTGGATTTGATCCAAACCCAAACTATTAACAGGCCTACTTGTAGGCAATTTTATGCTTTTCACTATGTCCATTGATTTATCAGGCGTGATGCTGGTTTGAGATGGGTTCTGTTTTTCCAAGATACAAATGGTCTTCTCTTCAAGGTTCAGTTACTATTTCTTGTGCTTTCACTGCATATTTTGGCTATAGAATGGGAACATATTTATCTATTTTCCTTTACTATGTGTGTAGGCAATTCCAGCTGCATTGGGTGTTAGTGCCACCAAACAATATCATGTTAATTCTCTTGCTGTGCCTCGCAAAGCTAATGAAGCTATTGGAGGAATTGCCAAACTTACTCATGCTGATGGTAATTTATAGATAATGACCTCTATCTATTTGTGGTTTGCAAGAAAAGTTGCCGTGAGCTTTTAATTTTTTGCGACTAGGTGGTAACTTTTTTCGAGGAATTTTGACTTCATATTCTGATCATCTGTATGCTGTTAGCTAATTAAGGTAACCATCTTTTGGATCTAGAGCATGACTAACTAATATGACTTTGCCTTGTAAGGAAAATTTATAAAATAGGACTTCCTAAAAGAGGTCCTTTTGCCAACTCTTCCATAATCCCCATTAAATAACTTGCACAGGTAAGTTAAATATTCATGGTGACTGAAGACAACTAAGAGGAGGTGAATGAGTTTAATGTAGGTTGTGGATCAAAGCATTCCATGGGTCCACTTGGAATTTTCCATTGCAATGTTTTGTAGGCATGGTACTATCCATCATCTATATGCATTGAATTATAAACATGCTGATGGTTATTGAGGTGCTATTTGTTTGTTTATCTTTGCAATTTCACATAAATTTTTCTAAATGCTAAGTTTCCATACATGTTCTGAATTGTAGAACTATTCATCTAGGTGTTTTTCTCAGTCCACTCATTTAGTGTATATATGCTGGAGTTTCTAAAGAACTTCAATTGCTACCATAATTCACCATCTACGAAGGTTCTTTGTACTGTGAAGTGAAGAAAAAAGGAAAAAGTGATTGTGCCTTATGAGAATATATGATCCAGCCATGGCGGACCCATGTTAGGCCCAGCAGGGGCAATTGGCCCTATTCAATTTGAAAATTATTCTAAAATTTTATTAATTTTGCTATTTTTTCTTATAAATTATATATTTTTTTTCTAGGTTTTGCCCACTATATTTTTACTTTTGTTTCTGGCCTTAAAAATTTAATTTTGCCCCCACTTACTATAAATCCTTGGTCAGCTCCTGTTCCAGCCCCTTCTAAATATATCACATTCATAGGAAAAAGGTGAGATTTCACCTAATAGAAGCGAGAGATTATTTGTTGAAATTATGCAGTCTTCTTTCATAGATATTCGGAGCATTGGGTTAAATTATATATAAATGTAAGGTTATCTGTCAAATACTTTCTTTTGTCTTGCACATCTTATTATATCTAAGGCATGCATTTTGGAAGTGGAACATTCCTAAAACTGTTGTGTAAAAGCCTATGAAATTATAGTTGTATATGGCTTAAGTTTCTTCATAAATATTGATGCAACAATTTTTTGTTTGTTTGTTTGATGATAAAAATAGTTTATCTTTTAAATCATTTGTCTAGTTGTTTAGCATGCAATAACAATATCACATTTATATTTCATGTTGGAACTGCATTCATAATTAATTTTACATTTACTAATTTAAAAAATATAATTGACTTCAGGCAGGGCAATGGTCATTAACGTGGAATACAATCAGCTTGATCCTTTGCTTAGAGCAACTGGATCTCCTGATGGTGATGTTAACTGTGAGACAGGCTACTCTCCTTTTCCTGGAAATATCAACCAAGTACGATTTGTGTATTAATTTCTATCCGGATATGCATACCCTCTAAATGCATGTGATTTTGTTCTCTGGTTCTTCTCATAGTACTTTAGAGTGTAGACCCTTGTTTGCTGCCCCCCGGGGGGTGGGTTCATATGTCCATAATTTAAGCACCTATCTCTTTGTGAAACTTTTTATCTTCAGGTTGAAGGTTTTATGCTATTTTTTTTTTTTAATTTTAAGTTGGTTAAATTGGGACTCCTTCACTATATTAGGCTCATATTTGTTAACCCTGCTGGATCTAAAAGCGCAGAAAAGGTAGGTTCACATAACATTGACAGCCAGCCTAATACCTTCTGGGGAGAGCAAGGGTCATCAAACTTCCTAATCCTGAATATTTTGCAATCAAAGCGTAAATCATTGGGATCCATGGCAAAAAAATGGGGCTTCTAGTTTTAGTTCTATAAGGTTGTTCGTATATTGATGAATTTGAAATGTAGGGATTTGGAAATAGTTATTGCAGAAAAATAGTTAAACATAGATTCAATAGTTTAGATATGGATTTTAACTAGAAGTTGAGCGTTTTATTATAATGAATTTGAACTAACAATGTAAAAGTAGTTATTTTGAAATCCTTCATACTAAAAAGTTTAATTGTACAGGAATATCAAGTTCTCAACAAAGAAACCTAGATGAGTCAGGCTCATATATACTTTTATAAAGTTTTAACATCAAATCCATCCACTTGAAATTCATATCCATCCAAATGAAGCTTAAAAGTAATTCCGGCTTTCTGAAAGTAAACAATTTTTTGTCTCTTCGATTGCAGAGTAGTTAGTTGAGAGCGCTGAACACTTAGTGTTGGATTCGAGTATTACCATGCGGTGCCAGGATGGCAACATAATTTGTGTTGAGTTATTTTTATACTCAAATATCTTAAAATTTAACGAGCATGTTAAATAATTAATTTAATCCAAAATTAGATCAAATCGTGTCAAATTTGAGTTAATGTAATCATATTGTGTCGGGTTTGTGTTTTCTCTTAATATTTTGCACTCATGTTGACCTTATTGTGTCATGTTCGAGTTGTGTCTAATATTGCCACCCCACTGCCATGTTTTCAAAGTTCCATGATTTATTTGTCATTCACATGCTCATGGACATTCAAGCACGCTAATACATGCATTTTTTGTTTCAGAAGCAAATTATATGGACACTTGAAATTCTCAATCTATTGCATCGTTGTTCAAAAAGCTGTTCATTTAATTGAATATCATGGTAAATCAGATTGGTCCAGAATCATCAAATTCTCTGAGTTTACAGTGTACATATCTACTGAGTTCGACTAACTTATGAATTTAGCAATCTATGTAACCCCGTTTATGAAGACAAATGGCTGCATGGTGCTTATAAATTCAGAAAATTTATGATACAGTAGTTTTCTTCATGACTTTTATGGCCCTGTTTGGTGGGACCAAAAACCACCAACTCTCACCAAATTTAACTACTTTTTGTACTTTCTTCCAATTGAATTTTAACACATATTACCTTTATTTCAAATCATCTGTACTTTTACAGTACTTTTACAGTACTTTTTGCCAACTTTTTTTCCACCAAACAGGGCCTATATCACGATCACCTCAAATAAATTTTTCCAATCTACTTTGGGTTTATTAGTGCAGATGAGCTTTGGTATGTTTATTTATTTTTTCTTCTAGCAAAGTTTTTATTTATTTACTTACTTAGGCTTGATTGTACATTCATTCTTTCTTGCAGTTGATTCTTGAACTTGGCCCATACATTGAGGAGCTTGGAAAAACCAGAGGTGCTATAAAGGAGTTTGTTAACCCTAAGTATTTCTCTTTTCATTTCTTGCTACCCTTGGTCGTTGGAACTCTTTAAAGTTTGTGTGGCGGAGATATTTTATTCTATTTTCTTGCACGCATCTCTTCTTTTTGTACTATTTAAGTTCCTTTCTTCTTTCTACTTTTATTGTGGTTTATAGAAATTTATGCCATGTATTGTGATACTCTCTATTAGAGAAACACTTGCAATTTGTATTGTGGTTAATTGTTAACATATTATCTATTTAAATTATGTAAAGGCAACGGATTGATGCGTCTAACAATGAAAAAAATGCATATATGTCATACATCATTTTTGGGAGTGCAACATCCTAGTTCCAATCTGAATATGGGATCCAATTGGGATGTATTCCATTCCAAAGATGGGAAATGCACCGAACACAAATCTGTCTCCAGGTCTTTGTGTATTACTAAAGGTTATTGGTTGAGCTATAAAAAGCTGTGGAAGTTGGAAATGGTATTACCATCCTTTGGACCTAATGCTGGATTTTGATTATGTTTGCTCTTTTTTCCTTTCCAATCCTTGTAATCCCAATTTTCTATTTCTGAATCCATTGTTACTTTGGTTTGCTACTTTATCCATGTAAATGCATTCTTTGTTTCTAACAACAGAAACCCCAAGTTTCTTACATAAAAGCCATATTATTCTTATGGGCTCCTAGCAAGCTTATGGTTAATTTAGAATACGTGAGCATGCTTGGACAGTACATATTTTGTATTTTTCATTCTGAATTTCTTGTTGGACTATCTCAATTGTGGAAAGCTCTCTTTTCTGATTTTTCTTCCTTTGACAATTCTTCTTTGTTGTCCCTCTTCTGACAGATACAAAGATTTTACCAAAACTTCATTTAAGTCCTCCACTAGATTAGAGTGTATGATGCAAGATTATCCTAAAACATTGCCTGCAACAGCAAAGGTTGGATTTACGGTATGTAAAATATATGGTTCTCCTGTCACTGTGTCTAATGCAAATATTTCCATTTTGACTTTTTGTTATTGGTTAAATATATCAAAACAAGAATATGCTTTTGTCAATCTGTACTCTCATTATTTCTTAGGTGCTGGATACATGGCTGGCTTATGCACCTGTGAAGAACAACCCTGAGGATGCGGCCAAGGTATATAATTCTCCATGGAAATTAGCACAACGTTATGATAATTATTTTCCTT
This sequence comes from Pouteria glomerata, assembly GCA_035590655.1. Lineage (NCBI taxonomy): Eukaryota > Viridiplantae > Streptophyta > Magnoliopsida > Ericales > Sapotaceae > Pouteria > Pouteria glomerata. Next base: position 13,939,098 of record JAVXUM010000037.1, read on the forward strand.
AAAATATTTATAAAATAATTTCTTCAGTGTCCTCCAAGTTGTTGGTCAGCATCGTCTAACACATAGATAACAGCCACAATTCTTTACCGTATAGCATGGCAGAAAGATTAGCCTAAATGTAAATATTGTCTGGCCTAGTCATCAACATGGTACAAAGACAAGGATGATTAGGTTACTTTTATACAGTTTATTTTGGGCATAGCGCTACATTTTCATAAAGAAAAAATTGATTGAACCTTGACTAAGATTTTGATGAAAGTAAAGATCTTGATGAGCTTTCACAGAGACATTCTTCTGAATTGGGCCAACTCTTAATCTTTAGACAAATAAGCAGGTAGTATGATTGATCTGATTTTTATTGCATTGCATCTATGAGGCTACTATTTTTTTTTTTTTGTTCGCATATATATGTCCTCAGCTTTTTACATGGTCATCAAATGGATAGGTTCTGATGATAATTTTCCGAATCCAACTTGCCAAATATCTCAAAAGATCATGAGAAACTAGTGGGTCATCTTGTCTCTAGTCAGACCCCATATTGTTCATGGAAGTTAATTTTGAATAAATAACTTGAAGGTCAATGTTGCAAATCCAGTTAAAAAGTATCTTTGTTCTCAATTTTTTGGAATTACTTAATTGTTGTCAGAGTATTCTCTTTTGATAAGGACGGAAATAATTCACTAAGAGCACCAAAAGGTGCACGATCTCTGTACATTAGATGTATACAAATTGCGAAGTCAAAACAAAATGCTATCAAGAAAAGAGTTATCCTATAAATTTACAATATAGGTATAAAAATCAAAAGCAAGCAACTGCTTTCCTCACCACTGAGTTGAACAAGTGCCCTATAAATCACAGCCCTTTGTGCAACAAATAAGCTTTACATTAAAGACATTTTAATGCTTCATAAAGCCATCTATGTTTCTTCATTGTATGCCAGTTCATTTCACTCCATACACAACCTCTTGGCACAACAAATCTTCCACACAAGCTCTAGGCACTTTTTCGCATGGCACGCTCCTAAGGAAACTTGTATACTTTGAGGACTAATCTTGGTATGACCCAGTGTACATGAGAAATAGAAACAGAAAAAACAACAAATTACTCACTGATTCATTCCTTTCTGCCCACACCACCAATTGGGAAACAAAAAACCCCCATTCCCCAAATTACCAGTGGAAAGGATTGAGTCCAACATTGCTTTCTATTACTGAACATTTCTGCTCCATTCTTCTATAGATGTGATTTGTCATCAGGAAACAACATATCATTTCTTTTCTACAAAACAGTTGACAATTTCCATTTTCTATGAGACTGAAACAAAACACATTAATAGATTTCATTTTGTATTTCTAAAAATCTCTATATTTGTGTATTGTTTATGAGACAACGTAAATGTATTTGAAACATCTCCGAAAATGGTATTGTTTCCATGCTAATTGAAACAATTTACTGATTTTTTTTTTAGTCATTCTGTTTGATGGCCTTGAATATATTTATTTGTAATTTATTTGAACATAACTGAAGGTACCAAAGGGAAATCCATATCACAGTGCTACCTCTGGGGAAATGGCCATCTATCGGGCAAACAGCCTCATGCTTAGAAAGGTATTTTAATTCACTCTTCTAATGTACTCTATATTAAAAAATATTGCTTGCCATGATGCTTAATTTGATTTCTGGCTTTCTTTTTGTGTGTTTCTCACATGTTTCATTTTCCATTGATGGCAATCTTATATTAAGCTGTTTCTCATCCTGGCTGATGGCACCTGATGAGGCCTAAGAATTATTGCTATTGTTTGCAATTAGTACATGCTAGATTTGATCAACTGCCTATCCTATTTCACTTTGTAGCAAAATGTTGGGTGACACAGTAGGAATGCTTTATTGCTTTGCCAAATGGTCCGAGTAAACTGACTAGAGCTTTCGTTTTGTGTTTTATATTTTTTTCTTCTTATAGTCAATCTAATATTTTACAATGTTAGTACTTGAGATATGCATTATACAATATAAATCCTGAAATATACACTAGATATACTCGTACACATGCATGTTATGGTAGTTATTGGTTGGTGTAATTTTGGTTGACTAAGCTTGGCTCAAGCTCAAGCCACTACTCAAGTTACTCTAACCATTGACTATATTTGCTCGGACCATGCTCAGTAATGGGAGAATATTTGGCCACCACTCCCATTTCAGTTTATACAAAATATGCGCACACAATGTAAAATATATATATGCTTAAATATACAACAAATACATGCACCGTTGCATCTGCATTTGTACATGTCATTTGCAAAAGATGTTACAGCTATGCATACATGTATAAATTTGACTTTGCCAAGTGGAAAAATGAGGTAATCTAGAACTCAAGCCCAAAAAACATGGTTTAAATGTGCTCTGAATATAGGAGCTATTGGAATTGCATATTCATCCCTGCTTTATTATTCTAATCTATAAATGCAGTGCGCAATTATTTTTTATTTTATACTGTTAATTGCATTGAACTTTTGAGTGTGTGTGTTGATGTAATTCTACATGCGCACAATAGACTATACGTTCAAATGTGGGTTTGGCACCTCTCAAAAAATCTATGCATATGAATGTTTAGTTTCCGTCTCTTATCAGGCTGGTGTTAAGATAGAGGAGCCAGTCCTTCAGGTTTTCAATGGACAAGAGGTTGAAGTGTGGCCCCGTATCACCTGGAAGCCCATTTGGGCACTTACTTTTGCGGATGTTAGAAGCAAAGTAAGTGGAAGCTGTTCTGCATCTCAGAAATCTACCTTGGTCATTAATGGCCGTAGGATCATTCTCGAGGATCTCTCCCTGGATGGAGCTCTTGTCATCAACTCAGTCGAAGACGCAGAGGTATGCTATACATAGACCAACTGGTGTACAAACCAAGGTCATCAATATCTGTTGATTTGACTAGCTCTCTAATTTTCTGTTGGGTTCCAAATCATCTCCAACTTTTAATCACAGACGTGCTTTTTACTCTATTGCCAATCCTACTCATTTTTTCCCATTCAATTTTTTTGGAGAGGAGATATTCATAAGAATTTTACCATATTAGCTGAGTTTATGGCTCCCCCCTCAGTACTTACTTTCCTGGTTAGTGCGTAGCATTATAGAATTACTGCATGTCTGATTTATGCGTGTGATAGAAGTATATTTGTCAATCAGCTAAACCAAACTTGTGATATTTTTTTTTTTTTTTTTTTTTTTTTTTTTTTTTGTGGGTTT
>JAVXUM010000037.1:13966843-13982448 GCA_035590655.1 Pouteria glomerata
AATCGGTAGCATAGAAACCAAAAAGGGGATGGAAAAACATAACCAGCTAGGGGCTGTATTTTCAGCACTTGAGCAGTGTTTTAAGATTGAAATTTTGGTTAGAATGATGTATTAAAAGTGTAGGAAGAAACCCTAATTGGCATGGCAAAAATTGGCTAAGTTTCGGGTACCAAACATGACCATTTTGGGCTCGAAATAGAACCAAACTTAGGTTTAAATTTTAAGTGTTTCAAATCTGGATTTTTAATATTATTACTACCATAATGGAGTTGAAATGTTGGTAAATGCATTAAGGACATGTTTGTTGATTGTTTAGTATGGTTATGGAATGAATTTGGAAGTTATATGTATGTTGGATGGAAGCTCTTTACTTAATTGGCAAATGAACTTATTATGTTCTTATAATATGGAATTAAATGTAGACTTAAAGAAAAGAAATAAATTGTTGGTTGTTTGTTTGTCCGGGGTTAGGTACGGTAAAATATGAAGGGTCTTGAGATACCCTCGGGTTGAAAATCCCGGAACCTGTGTAGAGTTTGGCTTTCATGCTAGTGGGTTAGTAGCCCATAACATGTTTAGTGTACATGAGGCGTATCGTCACCTTGGACCATGTCCTAGAGCACGTTTAGTCCATATACTTTTATCTAATTGTGGCGTATCGTCGCCCTGGGCCGTAGCCCTAAAGCACGTTTAGTTCTGTGACCATTCCCCGATAAGGGTATACAAGGTTGTTATGAAATGGAAGTGAGAACGAAAATAATAAGTAGTGCCAATTTTAGAAAGACATTTTATATTATGTTTGGAAAAGGATTATGGAATTGTTGATTATATGAGCTAAATATTTTGTGTGTTCTGTACCATCTGTCATACATTGCTTTAAATTATGTATTATATGTTGTCTGTGTATTACCATGCATCTATATACATATATTATTGTGAAGTAGCATGAGCACACGTCGTCCGTGCTCACGTCCTTATAGATGTCAATGCAGGACCTACACAGGAAGACTAAAAGTGACCTGACTCAAAGATAGAGGAAATTGTGGCATTCCTAAAATTTTTGGATAGTTTGAAATCTTATCATGTACCATTATGAACTTTGAGTTTTGGACTGTAATGACCGTGAGGTCTAATGTTGTAAATTTAATGTAATGACAGCTAATTTACAGTTTCCTTATATATTATGGTTCACCTATATAGTCTGGATACAGTCTGAGTTTTATATTGTTTATCCGGTTTCCGATGTTATAGTTGTGGGTCCCATTGCGTGACCGTTGTGTATGCTCTGATATGATAACCAGGTTGTGCATTATATGTATGTTTATCACTCATCCCTCGGGTCCTCGGATTCGGGGTGTGACATGTAGTTTCCATGGATTGGCTTCGTTCTATAGAAGGTTCATACAAAATTTTAGCTCTATAATAAGTCCAATCATTGAATGTCAGAAGGGAACTATTTTTGAATGGTTAAAAGCAGCACAAAAGGCTTTTGAATTGATTACACAGCTGCTAACTGAGGCTCCAGTGTTTGTTTTACTAGATTTTGAGAAACTTTTCATTGTGAAGTGTGATGTTTCGCATATAGGGATTGGGGCAATTCTTAGTTAAGAAGAAAGGCCAGTTAAATTTTTTAGTGAGTTGACAGATGCAAAGAGGCGTTGTTCTACTTATGACTTGGAATTTTATGCATTGGAACGAGCCATCCACCAGTGGGAGCATTACCTAGCATATAGGGAATTTGTGGTGTATTCAATCACCAAGCATTAAGGTACATAAATTCTCAAAGCAAGTTAAACCTATGTCATTTGAAATGGAGTTCTTATCTGCAAGAGTTTATATTTTCCCTCCGTTACAAAACTAGGGAGTCTAATAAAGTGGTAGACACATTGAATAGACGATATCTAGTGTTGATGGTGATGAGTACACAAGTTATAGGCTTCGATGAACTAAAAATCAATATGTTTTTTTATCCATTTTTAGCTCTATCATTGTTGAACTGCAAGGGCTAGCTAGGGGGAAAAAATTACCATACAAATTGCAAGATGGATATTTGTTTAAGGATGATCAACTATGCATCCCCAAAGTTCCTTACGCGAACAAATCACTAAGAAACTTCACGACAATGGTCTCGGAGGGCAATTTAGTCAAGATAAAATAATGGCAATGGGGGCCAATTGTTGCTATTGGCTTCAAATGTATAAGGACGTGAAAAGGTTGGTCAAGAGGTGTTGAAGATGCCAGCTTGGTAAAGGATGTGCGTAAAATACCAGTTTCTATAATCCATTACCAATTTTGGAAGCACCTTATGTTCACATTAGGATGGATTTTGTGTTGGGACTCCCTAAGACAGCTGAGGGTATGACTCAATATTTGTTATTGTGGATAGATTCTTCAAAATGACACATTTTATTTCATGTTTTAAAACTGCAGATGCCTCATATGTTACTCAGTAGTTCTTCAAAGAAGTGGCTAGACTCCACGGGGTACCAATATTTAATTTTTTTGATAAAAATGTCAAGTTCATGGGGCATTTTTGGAGGATTTTATGGTGAAAATTGGGGACTGAACTAAAATATTACAGCACTTGTCATCTAAAAATATATCGTCAGATTGAAGTTATTAATAGGAGTTTGGGAAACATGTTGAGATGTCTTGTTGGGACGTATGTAAAATCATGGGATTCAATTATTCCTCAAGCTGAATTTTCTTATGACAATTCCATTAACAAAACTATAAACAAGACACCATTTAAGGCAGCTTATAGACTTAAACCTCAATATGTTCTTGATTTAGTTCCATTACCTCAGGAAAACCAAGTGAGTATTGATAAGGAGGCTTTCGTTGAACATATTCAAAAGGTCCACAAAGAAGAAAATGCGGCAATCAAAGTTAGTAATGACTCATATGCAGCAGCATCTAACAAACATGAACGGTGCAAGAATTTATATAAGGTGACTTGGTGCTAGTACATTTGAAGGGCGATAGGTTCCCTAAAGAAACTCATCATAAACTTAAGTCAAGAAAGTTTGGACAATGTAAGGTAGTGAATAAAATCAGTTCTAATGCTTATATAATCAAGCTACTACCTTGGTTACAAATCAATCCAATCTTTAATGTTTCAAACTTATACCCTTTTGAGGGGTTTAATGGAGAGGTAGATATAGTTGTAGATCAAATTAAGCAACTATCCACAATGAAAAAAGACATTGTTGAAGATGTATTAGATCTCAAATGAGTGATGTCAAGAAGAGGCAACCCTTATAGGCGATTTTTGGTGAAATGCTTAGGTAAACCGGCTACTGAAAGTACACGGATTACTGAAGAAGAGTTAAAGAAAGTTGACACCGACATATATGCTGAATTTATCAAAGTTTTCTCATCAGGAAAAGAACTTTTCCCTACCCAGAGGGATTGATATAAGAGCATAGAAGATAAGAGCAGATTTTTATTTTAGTTTATTTGATATTTATTTACTTGCTTTATTTCAGTATATGTTTAGTTTGATATTTTAAAGAAGCCATGTGGCTAGCATGGAACTTTTAATGAGACTGGATGGCTGTGATTTATTTCGTTCTATTTTAGGTGAAGGGTTAACATTCTAGGGTTACAAAAGAAGCTCAAAAGTAGACTTTTTTATAGTAATAACCATTAGTTTTTTTTCCCTATTGATAATCAAAGATCAAATTTCAGTTATTGGACTCATTGGAGCCTAAAATTAATATTTTTTGGTTTCATTTCAATTGTTTATGCTCTTTTCTCTACTGTTGCAATTATTCATTACTGAATCTTTTTTTTTTCCTCACCACATCAAATTATCTCTTGTTAATTTGTCATTGTTTAATGTCTAGCCTTTGTCTTGTTCCTAGACAAATATTATAGAAAGTCATGGATGCCCAAGTGAGGTCATGTTGTATTCAGTATTCTACTCTTATAATATTAAGTATCAATTCTAGTTTTTCTTTTCTTTCCCTCTTTTTTTTTTTTTTTTTTTTGTTCTTCACTTCGTTTATAGATGAAGCTTAGTTTTAGTCATTTTTTTTTTTTTTAATCTGGCGAAGTTATAAATTAAACAATATTTCATTAGTGTGTGTGTGTGTGTGTGTTTTTTTTTTTTGTTTTATGTATAACTGCAATTCCTGGTTTTCCTTTTCAAAGGGATAAAATCTATGTATCACTGTCAATAACATAGTACAGATAAGACTTAGACTATTGAAATCAATTTACCATATTAAAATCAATGGGAAGCCCTGGATTGAATAACGAGAGTAAGTGGCCATGCTTAGGCATCATAGAACCAATCTATTGGAGTGGACCCGTGAACTTGAAAATGTTTATCTTATTTGCCTCTACGACACTATTTTGTTATCCATATTAGTTTCAGTATTTGGCCAATGTGGGGTTGTATGAGAGCCAGGATGAGGCAATTACTAGGAAGGAAGTGCTTGGGAGATTAAACCAGGTTAGTTTTTTTCCTTCATGGTTTTTTCCCCTCTCTTCATGGATTGCAATTTTATGGGTTTTGATGTTTTGGATTTCATAAATTAAATAGATTGTGAAGATTGGGTAAAAAGCATAAGTTGTGCCGAGGGATTGAATGATCTGCTAGTACAAGAAGCGAATGCTAAGATTTTCACCTTTGGTTCTTACCGGCCAGGAGTTTGAAGATCTTCTAGACCTTGTCATTTCTTTCTGTTTAGTTCTTATTTCTTAGCTTATACTTAGTCTAAATCCATATATGTAAGGGGAAGAGAGAGAGAGAGAGAGAGAGAGAGAGAGAGCAAGTCATTATAATTTTTGATCAGGTAATACTTTAGTAGGTGATTTCTAATAGAACCGTTCATTTACAGACAATATTTAGCATTATGTAGCGTGGACACATATTGATTATAGTGTTCTTGCTTTAAGGATTTGGTGCATGCATTTCAATGGTAATGATTAGGTTGCCAAGAGTTGCAGGCTTTGCTTTTGTTTTTTATTATAACTCTATAATTTTTTGAATATATATTGGCATTAATGTCTTATTAGAAATGACCTCAGCATTGTAAGGACTTAATGTTGTGCTTAAAGTACATAACATAATATAAGGATGATTGCAGTAAAACCTTATAGTGGCTTTCTAGAGCTAAAGAAGGTGGGGCCTTGTTCGAATCTCAGTTTATTGCTACCAAGCATGTTTTCATTTCATTATGCGATTAGCAATTCTACGTTGTCTGGATGCTTTTGCATTCCCATGTTAGATATGCATTAGATAATTGACACTCAATTCATTCTTGCATGATTCTCACAAATTTACTTTTATTGGATGGAATCAAAAATGTTTTTGATATGGAATAGCATTACCAAAATTGCAGACACTCAGTATAAGTTCAGTAAAACACAATCAATCCTATTCTATATGCGTCATCCATTAGTAATAGATATATGCACATGATAACAATATCCATGACAATTGAACTCTAGTTTTCAAATTAAATATAAATAAAAAAAACCATCGTATTGAAAAAGTGACTTGCCTAAAATAGAAGAAGAAATATGCAGAAATGGTGAAAACAGGTGATGTGGATCAAGTAGCGGAGCAATTTCTAGAGAAGTCGGATTGATAAAAGAATAAATAGAGTGTTTGGTGAAGTTTGGTACCAATTTGGTCTTTTTTGGCTAATTTTAAGTTATTTTCTTTCTTTTAATAGCTTTCTTATTTTATTTAGGTTATTTACTTATTTCCTTTCTCGAGTCCAATTATGAATTGTATTTCCTTTTTGGGTCTTGGCCTATAAATAGGTCTCTTATTTTAGGGTGCGGATTATTATTGAATGATCAAAAAAATTCTCAAATACTCAGAGGTTTTCCTCATATTTGGTTTCTTGGAAACTTGTTTAGGAGATATAGAGATTGCTAATCTCTTGTTACACTTATTCGCTGCGTCAGTTGGTTTCAGAGCATGGCTAACGACACTGGCAGAGTAAGCGGCGGACTTAACAGCGGTGATCGTGGGACTGAGACCTCGGGATCTAATGATTAAGGAGTGGCGTTAAGGGCTTTTGAGCAACAAGGTGATCTCAGATTCTAACGTTTGGAGCAATGCTTTGAAGAAATTGTAGATCGATTGGATGCTCTGGGCATTGATGCCAACAGAAACAGGAACGAAGTTGGGCGACGTGCTGGCGAAGAATTTGTTCGCAGACAACCAAACCAAAGACCTGTTTTTCAAAATAGGCGTAGGCAACCTGCTTACGTAGAGGATTCTGAAGAAGAGATTGATGAGGTTGTAGAACCTGTGCGGAATGCTAATTTCCGGGATGCTTGTCATGAACGAGATAACCAAGGCTATGGGGGGAATTATTATGGTGGAGATGCACCAGAGTTTTGTTTAAAGGTAGATATTCCTTGTTTTAATGGTAGTCTGAATATAGAAGAATTTTTGGATTGGATTGTAGAGGTCAATAGATTCTTTAACTATATGGCTATTCCCGATGATAAGAGAGTAAAGTTAGGAGCTTGTGGGTTGAAAGGGTGTGCTTCTGCTTGGTGGGAAAGGTTGCAAACTCGAAGGGTTCATGAAGGGAAAAACCCAGTTAGAACATGGTATCGAATGAGACAATTATTGCGACAGGATTTCCACCCTCCTGATTATGAACAAATCTTATTTCAGCAATACCAGCGGTGCCATCAAGGTACTAGAACCGTTCATGAATATACAACTGAGTTTATGAGATTGTCAGAAATAAATGATTTAAGGGAAACAGAAGGACAGCAAGTAGCAAAGTATATGGAAGGATTAAAGCCGGCTATCTGAGATAAAATAGGGGTTCAGGTGATTAGAACCTTAGCTGAGGCACATAATATCGCTATCAAAGCTGAGCTCATGTTACAAGAAAAGCGATTTGATTATTCTCGCAAGAATTATGGCGGGGATAATTCCAAAGCTTACAATGACAGAAGTAATTCAGTTTCTAAAACTATCACATGCAATAATCAATTCAAAGAGGATAAGGCGAGTGGGAAACAAGGGGTGGTTGATGTGAAGGAGACAACCAAGACCAACAATCCTTATGCCAAGCCGAGTATTGGCAAATGTTTCAAATGCAATTAGCCTGGGCACAAATCAAGTGATTATCCTCTTAGAAAGGCTGTTAATGTGGTGGATCGGGATGAAGAGGATGAAGAAATTTGTTGTGGACCTGATGGAGGAGATGAGGAGCATGAAGGTGAAGATTCAGAAGGGTATTCTTATGTGATAAGAAAGATGATGCTTTTGCCAAAACATGAAGATACCTCTCAACGACATCAATTATTTCGAACCAAGTGCACTATTTCTAATCATTTGTTTGATGTAATTATCGATAGTGGCAGCTGTGAAAATATTATAGGTAGAGATACTGTTGAGAAATTAGGGCTTAAGACCGAAAAACATCCTAATCCCTACACCATTAGTTGGATTAAGGCTGCTGAGAAAATTCATGTAACTGAGCGATGTAAAGTGCACTTCTCAGTAGGAAGATATAGGGATGATGTATACTTTGATGTTGTAGATATGGATGCTTGTCATTTGTTATTTGGTAGACCTTGGCAATTCGATGTTGCAGCTCAACATGACGGACAGGAAAACACTTACAAGCTGGAGAAATATAGCTTGAATTCACCTTGCTCCCAATGAAAGGAAGCTCTAAACCCAAAACTTTTAAAGTCGAAGGGCGGACTTTCTTTACTCTTACACACTCTAGGCAAGAAATTGAAGCTGATTTTAAAGAATCAAGAGAGATATATGCTTTAATTGTCAAGCAAGTGCTCACAACTAAAGAGGCTCAGAAAGGAGTGCAGATTCCAGATGCAATAAAGCCACTTTTGGAAGAGTTCCAGGAGTTAATGCCAGAAGAGTTACCTGATGGTTTGCCACCTATGCGGGATATTCAGCATCACATTGATCTGATTCCTGGTGCCAGTTTACCAAACTTACCTCACTACAGAATGAGCCCCAAGGAAAGTGAGATCCTTCAAGAGCAAGTAGAAGCGTTACTGCGCAAGGGACATATCCAGGAAAGTATGAGCCCGTGTGCAGTTCCAGCTCTGTTAACGCCTAAGAAAGATGGCGGATGTGTGTTGATAGTCGGGCTATTAACAAGATTACTGTGGGATATAAATTCCCTATTCCTCAGCTTGATGATATGTTAGACCAATTGCATGGGGCAAAGATGTTCACAAAGCTTGATCTTAAGAATGGGTACTACCAAGTTCGCATTTGGCCTGGAGATGAGTGGAAGACGGCGCTCAAAACGAATGAGGGGTTGTATGAATGACTTGTCATGCCATTTCGGTTGTCAAATGCCCCAAGCACTTTTATGCGGTTGATGAATCAAGTACTCAAATTTTTCATCGGCAAATTTGTTGTCGTGTACTTTGATGATATTTTAATTTATAGCCAATCTGAAGAGGAACATCTTTTGCACCTCCGCAAAGTGCTAACAGTGTTGCAGGAAAATAAGCTATATGTGAATTTGAAGAAATGTAGCTTTAAGACCAACAAGTTATTGTTCTTGGGATTCATAGTTAGTGAGAATGGCATTCAAGTAGATGATTCAAAGATCAAAGCTATCCAGGATTGGCCTACTCCGAAGACGGTGAGTGAAGTTAGAAGTTTTCATAGGTTGGCTACATTTTATAGGCGTTTCATCAGGGATTTCAGTAGTATTGCTGCGCCTATAACTGAATGCTTGAAAAAGGGAAGATTTCAATGGACTGAGGAAGCTAATACTAGCTTTGCTATGTTGAAAGAGAAATTATGTACTGCTCCTGTTCTAGCATTGCCTGATTTTGATGCATTATCTTAAGTTGAGTGTGATGCAAGTGGTGTAGGCATAGGAGCTATTCTTTCTCAAAGAAAGAGGCCAGTTGCTTATTTCAGTGAAAAGCTTAGCAAGACAAGACGAAAATGGACCACATATGACAAAGAGTTCTACTCTATTATTCGTGCTTTAAAGACCTGGGAGCATTATTTGATTGGTCGAGAATTTATTCTATATTTCGATCATGATGCTTTGAAGTATTTGAATAGCCAAAGGTGAATTAGCAAAGATATGCATGCTCAGTGGTCCCAATTTCTCCAAAAGTTCCCTTTTAAACTCATACATAAATCTGGTGCGCAAAATAAAGTTGTTGATGCATTAAGTAGACGAGCAGATTTGTTGATGACTATGAGATAAGAAGTAGTGGAATTTGATGAAATAAAGGAGCTGTATGCAACTTATGATAATTTTCATGACGTTTGGGGGCATTGCTTTACAGCTCAACCCACTAAGGATTTTCATATTCATGATGGGTTCCTCATGAAAGGGAATCAACTTTGTGTCCCCAAATCTTCTCTGAGGGAAAAATTGATTAAAGACTTGCATGGTGGAGGTTTAGCTGGACATTTGGGTCATGATAAGACTCTCAATGCTGTTAGTGAACGCTACTATTGGCCTCACTTGCGAAGGGATGTCACAAGGTATGTGCAACGATGCTATGTTTGTCAAATAGCAAAGGGTCATTCTCAAAACACTGGTTTGTACATAGCCTTGCCTGTTCCTAACAATATTTTTGAAGATTCTGTTTTTGTTGTGGTTGACAGGTTTTCCAAAATGGCACATTTTCTTCCTTGCAAAAAAACTTCTGATGCATCCAGAATAGCCAAATTGTTTTTCAAGGAGATTGTTCATTTGCATGGTGTGCCCAAGACCATAACTCTGATCAGGATAGCAAGTTCCTTGGTCACTTTTGGAGGACTTTGTGGTATTTGTTTGACTCTTCTCTGAACTACAACAGTACCGCTCATCCTCAAACAGATGGGCAAACAGAGGTGGTCAATAGAATCTTAGGAAATTTAATCCGTTGCATTTGTGGCGATAAACCAAAGCAGCGGGATTTCGCATTGGCACAAGCTGAGTTTGCTTATAATAGTGTTGTTCACCTTTTTTTATTGTCTATACGAAGACTCCGGATCATGCTCTTGATTTGCTTAAGCTTCCTAATGTTCCTAGAGTCAGTAAAGCTGCTGAAAATTTGGCTAATCAGTGGCAAGATGTTCAAGCTGAAGTCAAACGCAAGCTTGAACAAGCAAATGCCAAATACAAGATAGCTGCAGATCAACATCGTCGCAAGCAAGTGTTTGAAGTTGGGGATCAAGTCATGGTGTTTCTGCGAAAGGAGAGGTTTCCTGTGGGGACCTATGGCAAGCTCCAACCAAAGAAATATGGTCTTTACAAGGTGACGAAGAAGATCAATGATAATGCTTATGTGGTGGATTTGCCAGATTTAATGGGTATTTCCAAGATGTTTAACGTGGCGGATATTTACCCATTCTATTCCTCTGATGAGCCTTTGTATCCTGATGTCACTGTTAACTCAAGGGTGAGTTTTTTCCCACGTGGAGGGGAATGATGTGGATCAAGTAGCGGAGCAATTTCTAGAGAAGTCGGATCGACAGAAGAATAAATGGAGTGTTCGGTGAAGTTTGGTACAAATTTGGTTTTTTTTTGGGCTAATTTTAAGTTATTTTCTTTCTTTTAATAGCTTTCTTATTTTATTTAGGTTATTTACTTATTTCCTTTCTCAAGTCCAATTATGAATTGTATTTCCTTTTTGGGTCTTAGCCTACAAATAGGTCTCTTATTTTAGGGTGCTGATTATTATTGAATGATCAAAAAAATTCTCAAATACTCAAAGGTTTTCCTCATATTTGGTTTCTTGGAAACTTGTTTAGGAGATATAGTGATTGCTAATCTCTTGTTACGCTTATTCACTGCGTCAACAGGAAAGACCTTTATTATGCAAGCATAATCAGACCAAAAATAACATCAGGCAGAGCAATTATAGATAAATAAAGATATTCTTAGTTTCGGTTAAGAATCTAGCAAACCAAAAACTGTATAAAAATAAATATATAAACATTTAAAGTATAAAATATTCTTATACTTGGAACAAGGGCCTCCACCAAGCACCCTTGCAACTTCATTTCCAAAGAGTCAAAATCTAACATCAAACATAACAGAAATAAACAGTTTAGGCTGAAAGAAAAGCCAGGTTATTCAGTTTCTTTGGCAAGAAACAGAAAAGTTCATTTCTTTTTCTTCTAGAGGAAAAGCTTATTTAATGAACCAATTGAAAATCAAATAATATATTGAAGCACTTGAAATAGGTTCTTTGATGTATAATGATCAAACTATTATTACTCATTTCATTGCTTTTGCTTCAACTTTCAATTTAAACCCCTTCAATTTCCTAATTGAACCAATTTTTCTCTTCACAAGTACTTGACATAAAACTAACTATAAACTATTACCCAAAAGATTAACACAATTTTCTAATTAGTTTCTAAGTGAAATGAACAAAGACGATGGAACATAATATTTTGAGTGTCAACATTGGATGAAAATTGAAGTAAATTGAATACATAAAAAAGGACAAGAGCCTTTGTCTTCTTGAGTTTACCTTGTTGCTATGCTTACTTTTGTTATTATTCATAATGGACTTAACATTAAATGCCCTTAAAACATTTTTGGTTCCCTTCACAGCTAATTGTTGTCATCATTTTAGCTAGGAAGAAATTCGTGACACGTTCTCGTTGCATGGCTAAGCATCCCATAGTATAGGCAAACATAAAAAAGTTATATGTTAAGATATAATGAAAACAAAATAATTAAAATAAAAACAATATATAACCTTGTAGAAAATGCTTTTCATTTAAAATGAAAAAAAAAAATCATGTAACCAAACCATAAGGCTCGTCTAAAGCAATATCTCCAAATAGATTGAATGATATCTTGAAATAATTTATCAAGAGTAAAGATGTAAGTAGTAGGAATTTAAGAGCTAGAGTAGAGAAGTGCTTGTTTCTAGCTTATATGCTTGTCACAAAAGAGTGAGACGTGTAGGAAGGTCAAAGGATTTGATTTAAACTAGTACATTGTCATGGTTTACTTCATAAAATTAAGCTACTAAGGAAACTAACCCACGCTTTCTTCTCATACATGTATATGTGTCAATATATGTAGATGTAGTCATCTGTACACAATAATGAGATTGATGCATGGTAAGGAATAAATAACAAGTGTAATAACTTTTATTATTAAAATCAATAGAATAGAATATTACTGCTGAATGCCATGCCCATTACACATTAACATCAACCACATTAAGTTGAATGAAAAAACTAAAAGGGAAAATGAGAGATGCAAGACAGAGCCCATGTAAAGCTTGTTAGTGTGGGAAGCAGATAACCTTATATGGTGATTCTCTTAGGACTTGCTACTTTCAAAGAAAACTCTCTTTTTCTCTCTTATTTTTTCTTTTTTTTGGGGGGGAGAAAGAGGTTATATGATATTTCACATGATGATTGGTTCCTATTCAAAACACTAAAATTGAGATTAGAAAATTAATAGATATGTAAGACTGCTAGAACTTAGCTTCACTTCTATATCATTGTGTAGTAAAATTAAATTCCTCAAAATGCGGGAATTAAAGCAAAATTTGACCAAAAATGGATAATGGCTATGCAACCTTTTTTTTAAGATAAGGGATTACTTTTCTTTTCCTCTCCACAGTTTTGAGCAACTTGTAATATCAATCCACATTCTTGATAAGACCCAATTCATTGCCCCCCCCCCAAAAAAAAAAAGAAAAATCAATTTTAATTGCGATCAAATCATGAAACTCATCACAACATGAAAATTCTCAAGCACTGCAAATATGTGTAATACGTTCGAAACTCAATTGATTAAACTCTTTAAGTCACTCAAACCAAACAAAAGGAACACAAATTTTTGCAAAAGAGCATCTCATGGAACAAGTAATTCTTTTCACAAGAAATATATAAAAATTAAATTAATTAATTAATTAATTTTATTATGGGATTGCATCATGCAACTATTGGAACAAAGGATTCCATATAAAAATTCCCAAGCATCAAAAATACATATAATTTCTTTAGTGCTTAATTGAGCAAGTACCTGAAGTCACTCTTGCCAAACAAAACAAACATTTTTCCCATAAATTCACATCCTCTGTAATATTGACTCCATCTTTAAGAAATAAATTTTAGTTTATAATCAAATGATGCGAATATTCAAATTCATACTGTCTGTAACAGTTGTACAGTTGCTTTACCTTTCTGCTTCAACCCAAATCCCCATGGGTAATCTTATGATTGTTAAATCAATTATTTAGATTATTTTTCTTAACAAGTGCTATCACTGAATGAATAGGTATTTCTCAATGGCAATTTTCTCTTTTGCTTTGATAAATGATCAATAGCAAATTCAACTCCTAGTGTGGGTGCAGAGCAAATATTCATTTGCGTACTAAGTTCTTTACCCTTGGCCCATACACAAAAAATGCACTAAATTAGCTAATAGTGTTTATATGAAAGATAAATCAAGAGTCCAGTTGCACTTCTCTCATTATCTAGAAAATTTCGTATAAAAGAAGTCCCATTTAATTTTTATAGAATAAAGAATGGAAGAAGAAGCAAGCCTAAGGGGTTCATGTGATAATTGAGTTATGGTGCCAGTTTGAGTTGTAGCAACTATCAGACTAATAAAGTTAGAAATATAGCAAATCAATAACGGTAATAAACAATGGGATTAACAGGGGCTCTACACACCATTTTAGTAGATGTTTCTAGTTAAAAAATCTGATAGAGAATAGCATTTTTCCAATCGCAAGCCCTATTAAAGCTTGAAAAGTGATGACAATGTTTGTGTGTGTATAAATGCATAGAAAGTGAAATACTCCCGAGGGAATTCGTGAATCCAACTGATTGATCTCCTATTAACATAAATCAAATGCAAATGACTTAGTTGGCAGAGGCATACAAGCCGGGGAAAAACAATACAAAAATAATCTAAATACAGACATTGAATCATTTTGTAGATGAAGAGATAACATTAACAATCAAAATGCCAATTTCTTTTAGCCCTAGATTCATGATGATTGTATGTAAAGGCTTGGTAGTTGTAGTTCAGTGGGGCTGAAGTCGGACATCGACTTCAGCCGCTGCAGTAAGGCAAAATCGCTTTACCGGGTGCGTTTGGTATTCAAAAAATAAAATAAAATTTTATAAATCTTTGCAAACACGAATTATGAGGCTTTAAAATATTATTTTTATACTCACAACATAAAAAATGAGATACTAACTTTTTAAATTTTATACATTTTATACTCATTATATAAAATTCGAGATATTAACTTTTTAATTATAGAACTTCAAACGCCATTACTATTAGATCTCATCGTTTTGTGACTTTTTTTTTTTTATGATTGATTGATTGTGGCAGGCAACTGGCAGCTTTGGTTTACGTGTAAACGTTTTGTGTCAAAGTAAAAAAATAAGAAAATTTATAAATAAAAATAATTAATTTTTTTAAGTTATAAGATAAAATAAAATAAAAATATTTTTAATATAATTAAATAATTTTTAATAACTTTTAAATATGTAGTAAAATAAATAAAAATAAAAATAATTAATTTTTTTATATGCATGTTCAAAATATAAATACAAATAAAAGTTTATTCATAAGAGAAAATTACATTTATTCAAATTATACATATGAGCACAAAAACATGAGTTTGTAGTTTCACTCAAGCCTTGTTTGAAAAATAAAATAAATTAAAAAAATACAAACTTTTGATGTTCTAGATATTTGTTAAAATACCAAAAGTTGTCAATTACCAACATATTAATTTTTTAGCTAAATTTGCAAGGAATATAATAATTATTTCACTTCATCTCAATTCAAAAGTTATCAAAATATTAATTTGTTGGCAATCCGTCACATAAAATTATTGACAACTTTTTATATTTTACCAAACACTTAAAACTTTTGATATTTTAGGTATTTTATTAACAAAAATAAAAATAATTAATTTTTAATATGCATGTTCAAATATAAATACAAATAAATTTTATTTTAATTTTAAATATATTCTTTTGTACCAAACTAAACTTAAGTGTTTTTATCAAAATTTATAAGAGATAATTATATTTATTCAAATCATACATATGAGCATAAGAACATGAGTTTGTAGTTTCACTCAAGCCTCGTTTGAAAAATAAAATAAATTAAAAAATACAAACTTTTGATGTTCTAGATATTTGTTAAAATACCAAAAGTTGTCAATTACTAACATATTAATTTTTTCGCTGAATTTGCAAGGAATATAATAATTATTTCACTTCATCTCAATTCAAAAGTTATCAAAACAATAATTTGTTGGCAATCTATCACATAAAATTATTGACAACTTTTTATATTTTACCAAACACTTAAAACTTTTGATATTTTAGGTGTTTTATTAACAAGCATATTAAAAATTAATTATTCATAAAAATTAATTATTTTGATTATAATTATCTTTTCTAAATAAACCTTTATAAATTTTTATAAAAACACTTAAGTTTAGTTTGGTACAAAAGAATATGTTTAAAATTAAAATAAAATTTATTTGTATTTATATTTTGAACATGCATATAAAAAATTAATTATTTATAAAAATTAATTATTTTTATTTTTATTTATTTTACTACACATTTAAAAGTTATTAAAAATTATTTAATTATATTAAAAATATTTTTA
>JAVXUM010000037.1:14041621-14055201 GCA_035590655.1 Pouteria glomerata
ATCCTCAAACTCAATCAGCCATTCTTTAAATCATAATTAATAAATTAAATAAATCTGATGCACTTAGAACTAAATTCGTAGGCTCCCTGTGGATATGACCTAGGACTTACCTAGTTAAAACTACACGACTACCCTCTTGCACTTGGGAGGAAAAACCCAAACACATTTTAGGGAGAGTCATAATGCATCAAGAAATGTACATATTGTGGCAGACGGAGACATACTTCCAGTTCTTATCCATATCGTAGGAGTTGAAATGTAATGTGTGAAGGGAAAATTTTGGCAAGTCAAATTCCCTTTATAATGAACAGATTGGTTATAAGATTAGTAGCTAGTGTAGTTATGTATTTTTTTTCAAGCTTAGTTAGCAGTATGACTTTAGGATAAATGTAATCTTGAAATTTTTGATGTAACCTTAGATGATAGAAGGATGGGGTTATTGTGATATATCTTGTGAACGTATTGAATTGTTATTTCAATGTTTTTTTTTTTTGGTAACTTGGAACCCCACCGGTTTATTATAGTCTTCAACGGGCCGTGTAGTCGATGGGTAAACCGGAGAATGTGCACTACTTCTCTCACACATTCGGGTTCGTAGGAGGCTCGAACCTGTTATTTCTATGTTAAATGAAGTTACGTTATGTTATGATTTCAAATGTTGATTTAATCTTACTATTACATGCTTCAATATATATATTATAGATAAAATGCCACCGCATGAAAGAAAAGTTAGAGCCTAAGGTCATGGTTGAAGTCGAGGTAGATAGAGGGGATGGGAAAATGCCTTAGTGTAAGAAAATGAAATCAAGGCACTTATCTAGCAAAGACAGGAAGCCTACTATAGTATAGTAGCTGAAGCAAAGCATGGTATACAACATGGTATTCCAGGAGAAGATGAGGTACAGTCCAGGGCACCAAATGTTTCATAGCCTGCAACTGTTGATGCTGGGGGCGATACTATAACAGTTGGTGGCAACTATGGTTGCATTAGCAAGAACGACAGGGGTTGATCCCCAACCACCAATGCAGACATGCACTACTACTTTAGAGAGATTTAGGAGGATGAAACCTTCAACATATGATAAGGTGGCTGACACTAAAGTAGCAGAACAATTTCTGGAAGAATGCGAAAAGATTTTGGTTGCTATGGAGCTCCATGATGCTTCTACTCGTATTACACTGACTGGATTCCAGTTAGTGGGAAGAGCTTTAGCTTGGTGGTCTAGTTTGAAGGATACAAGAGGAACAGATGGTTCTATATGGGAGCGATTCAAGAAAAAGTTCAGAGATCATTCATTTCCTCAATCCTTAAGAGATGCTAAGAGGGAGCAATTTGCAAGTCTGATACAGGGACCATGATAGTATTAGAGTACGAGAGGAAATTTTTAGACATATCAAAGTATGCACCTGAGTTAATTGCCACTACCCATTTGAAATGTAAGAGGTTCAAATAAGGATTGAGGCTGACTTTAAGAAATAAAATGGTGTTACTGGGTTTGGAGGACTATGAAACTTTAATTAACAGGATAATGACTGTAGAGAGGGATTTGAATGAGACCAAGATTATTCATGAATGCCGACATGGTAAAAATATAGGGCCCAACAGGAAGGTAAAAGTAGAAAGAGGTTTAAAGATAATACATCAGCCCCACAGATACAACAGTCATATTAGGAAAGTACTGCACCCAAACAATCGAGAAGGTTAGAGGGGACTTCCTGAAGACAAGTTATATGTTTTAACTGTAGACAATCAGGTCATAAGAATACAAAATGTCCTAAGATCATGAGACAAGGTAAGCCAGTAAGATAGGTAAGAAGTGGGTCGATGGGAGAGAATAGAATATGCTATAGGGGTAGGCATGTGGGTCACGTTCAAAAGTTTTGCCCATAGATTCAAAGTAGTATAGGGGGAATGATGGGCCTAGCAAGATAATCATTTCAGGGTAACTGTTCTTTGGCTTCCCATTCAGTATAGCACTAGGATCAGTAAAGAAGTGCTCCACAAAGAGCAATACAAAGTGGAATGTCCCAGCAACAAAGGATGAATCCACAAAGAGAAAGAATTGGTAGACCCCATAACACACTGGCATAAGGCAGAGTGTTTACAGTAGCCCAACAGGAGGCGCAGGCTAAGCCTATGGTGGCTTGAGGTATTTTCTGAATCTATTCATCCAATGCTACTGTACTCGTAGATACGGGAGCGTCCTATTCATTTATTGCTACAAAATTTGTCAGCTTTGGAGTTAGATGTTAGCCCCTTAGAATTATTTTTATGTGTTGAAACACCATAGCTAGATTCTTTTCTTTGACTCAAGTATGTAAGGGATGTAAATTAAGAGTAGACGATATGTATGATGGAAGAGAATTTGTCTCAACATTTAATTTAATTATATTGGAGATTAGGGGTTTTGAAATCATACTTGGGATAGATTGGCTTATATCCTACCAAGCCATAATTGACTGTCATGAACGTAAAGTAACTTTGTTCATTCCAGAAGGAGGCCAGATTTGTTTCTTTGCGAATCGGTATGAATTGTGAGACTTATCAATTTTGGATGGCTATGCAAAAATTGAAATATATAGTTTATTTGCTTGTATAGTATTAGGGGGAAGAGAATGAAGAACATAAAATTGAGTTGCCTAAAGTGGTAAGTGAATTTCCTAAAGTGTTCCCAGTTGAGATATTAGGGTTGCCACCTGAATAAGAAATGAAGTTTTGTATTGACTTAGTTCCAGGCATAGAACCCATCTCCATTCCTCCTTATAGGTTGAAACTAGTGGAGTTAACAAAATTAAGAAAGCAAATTGAGGAGTTATTGGTTAAGTTGTTTATTAGGCCAAGTACCTCATCTTAGGGTGCATCGACATTGTTTGTAGCCAAGAAAGACGAGGTACTGAAAATTTGTATTGATTATCGAAAATTGAATAGGGTGATAATCAAAAACAAATACCCTCCACCAAGAATTGATGATTTATTTGATCAACTGAAGGGATCGATGGTGTTCTCAAAGATTGATTTGCGATTAGGATTCCACTAGTTGAGGATAAGGGAGGAAGACATTCCAAAGATGGCATTTAGGACTCGGTATGACCATTGTGAGTTATTGATTATGCCATTTGGATTGACAAATGCACCAGCAGTATTCATGGACTTGATGAATTAAGTCTTCAGGGATTATTTAGACAAGTTTATGGTGGTGTTTATAGATGATGTCCTGGTGCATTCCAAGTAAGAAGAGGAGCATAAACAATAATTAGGGCAAGTGTTACAAAGGCTAAAAGATCATTAGTTGTATGTTAAATTGAGTAAATGTGAATTTTGACTTAAGGAAGTCAAATTTCTAGGGTATGTTATATCTAAGGAGGGGATAGCAGGAGATCCATCCAAGATTGAAGCCATTTTGGAGTGGTCACAACCAAAAATGGTGTTTGAGATTCGTAGTTTCCTTAAGTTGGCAAGATACTACAAGAGATTTGTTTTGGACTTTTCAAGGTTGGTAGCCTATTGATAAGATTAACTCAGAAAGGAATAAAATTCAAATGGAATAAAGCATATGAAAGATCATTTCAAGAAATAAAGAAGAGGCTAACGACTGCACTAGTATTAGTCATCCTAGAGAGAGAAGCCAGGTACTCGATGTATTATGATGTATCATAAGAAGGATTTAGATGTGTTTTTATGCAGAATGGAAGAATAGTGGCCTATAATTCTAGGCAATTGAAAAATCATGAGAAGAATTATCCCATGCACGAATTGGAACTAGTAGTAGTAATCTTTACTTTGAAGAGTTAGAGGCACTACTTGTATGGTAAGAGATTTGAAGCATTTTTGGATCATAAGAGTTTGACATATATTTTACCCAGAGAGATTTGAATCTGAGACAGCGAAGATAGATTGAGTACATGAAAGATAATGATTTTGAATTACATTATCATCCAAGGAAAGCTAATGTTTTTGCTAATACTTTGAGCAGAAAGACTAGGAGTACTATGGCCAATGTAGCAATCAAAGAGTAGGGAATGATGCAGATTTTGAATGAATTTGATCTGGAACTTACGGAAGAAGAGGAATGGGCAATATTGTATACCATTGTCATCCAACCAGCATTAATCAGTAGGGTAGTTGAGGCCTAGAGAACTGATAAGGAAGCTAATAATGTTTGGGATAAGATAAAGGGATTAGTAGATATTCCAAGTTGGATGCTGGATGATGATGGGATGGTCAGGTACCAAGAAAGGATTTATGTACCCTCATCAGTTAAAAATGAAGTTATGATAGAATTTTATCATTCACAATTAGGAGTGCATCCAGGGGATACAAAAATGTATCATGACTTAAAGAGGCAATTTTATTGGGCTGGAATGAAGAAAAATATAGCCAAGTTTATTAGCAAGTGCCTGACTTGTCAACAGGTAAAGGTAGAGCATCAAAGGCCAGCCGAGTTGTTACAACCATACCTGTATTTGAGTAAAAATAGGAAGATATGACTATGAACTTTGTGTCAGGGTTGCCAATAACAAAAAAAGGTTGTGATGCCATTGGTACGAGTATTATGGAAGCATCATGGAGTGGAAAAGTCTACTTGGGAGTGCGAGTCCGAGATGCGAGAGTAATATCCACACTTGTTTCCTTGAATTATGTTATGTATTAAAATTTCGAAGATGGATTTTTTTTAGGAAGAGGGAATATAATATCCTAGATTCTGTATATTTCTAAATTAATGGTTTTTAACATATTTTTGGTGTGGTAATATATTAATGAAGTATTATTGGTCATTAGGGATACTTTAGGGTCAAAAATTTTGAAAAAAATGGGTTAAATAGTGCAAAATTTGACACTTTACTTTAGAGGAGTGTAGAGGGGTGCCCATGGTCAAGGGAAGGGCGCCCATGGCCTTCAGGGAAGGGCGCCCATGGTGACACTTATCCAATTGTTTGATGAAATTCCTATGAGAATCTAATTTTTCTCAGAGGACTAGCTCTCAGTGGGTGCCTATTTGATCCATAGAGGGGCGTCCCACTGTACAGAAACTAGATAGACATGACAGGGTATGGTCTGAGCAGCAGAAGGATTACTTCTACACTCTATAAACCATATAGGGGGTGAGAGAGGTCTGAAAAAACTATAGAAAATTTTAAAAAAATTATTCAAATGTATATATATGTATGTATGCGAAGAGAGAAAGAGAGTGAAAGTGGTTTTTGGGAGAAAGGAACCGAGAAAGGAAGAAGAAAAATAGAAGCATAGAACAAAGGAGCTTGGCAAGTGATTCAATCTTTAATCAAAATCAAATTAATTTTGTACTATTGCAATTAAGCACTCAAGGAACCTCTCTATATGATTTATTTGTTGTTTAGATCAAAGGGTGAAGAGATTGGTTGATTCAAAGTTTGGAACCTAAAATCATGAGTTAGCCACTTTCTTTCTCTTTTTGTTCAAGGCTTGAGGTAGGGAAATTTTCACTTCTTTTAGTATATAAGAGATGTAAAGTGGTAAAATATGATTATGATGAATATGTAAGAAATTGAAAACATAAAAATGTAAGTTAAGGGGAGAAATGTATGTATGTGTGTTTATGGAGCCAGATTTTGATTTTGAAATAATAGATGATTAGAATTAGTTTTGATTGATTATTTTGAGCCCTTTGGATCCCAAACGACATTTAGAAACAAGATTTTGAACCATAGATGGGATTTGGAGAGGTTTAGAACCCAAAAACTTACATTTTAGCTTGAAATGAAACAGGACTACGTGGGGCGCCCAGGACCATCTGTGGGGCACCCATGTTCCATATGGGATGCCCATGATTCTCCAGAATGTTGAAACTTAAACTTATTTGTTTAATTTATTCCATAGTTGAAACATACCTTATTGTTAACATATTAATTTACTTAATTTAGGTCATAAGAGTATAATAATTATGTTATAGAATGAGGTATTGGTATATAGCATGATCTTATGCAAGTTTGAATTGAATTGTGATTGCTATATTAGTTATTTAAATTATGTTATTTGTTATGTGCTTAAATATGATGACAAAGTTAAATGATATGTGATTGAATAGGATGTTGATGATATTAATTGTCACATGATTTAATGAAAAGATGATGTTAATGAGAAGATGACTATAATGAGATTCATGGAAAATTGGAATATAATTATATGCTGTTGAAATTTTGTGATGATGATGATGAGACTTAAATGAGAATAAGTGATTGCTGATGTGTCAGGGAATGTGGGGTATGGGAGAAAAATAAGAAGGGTCATGAGTTTTACTTTAGAGTTGAAAGTCCTAAAACATACGCATGGTTTGGTATTCATACCAGTGGGTTAGTAGCCTATAACATGATTTACTTGTTTATCGTTTCCATTGGAGGGTTGGTTCGTAAAAATGATATATGTTATGGCTAATCATGGCCCAGGATAGTGGTCCTAAATGACGATGTGTGTGTACCCGCCCCTGATGATTTGTTTAGTGGATATGTGAATGAAAGATGCATAATATGAATATGCTGATGTGATGTATTGGATTATATGTTGAGAACTAAATATTGATTGAAAATTTAACTTGAGGGTTTTACAAGGGTCATGCTGTGCATAAGTTCCATGATATTGTGCTTGATTTTAAGATAATTTTTGTTATGATGTTAAAACTATATAAATGCATATATAATAGTTGAGATATTATGTTTTGATACATGTTTTGAATATATTGTTAGGAGTGATATAACTAATATTATTGCTTTACATTTTATGTATACTACTACGAAGTTTCATACGCACAAGAGAACTAGTGTTCACGTTCCTACAAGTTTTGTTGTAGGAACAGATTAAAATAATTAGATGGGCACTTAGGCAAAAATAGAAGAGCATATGCATGGGTTATTTTGGGACTTAGCGAAATTTTTGTTACATAAGTTTAAATTTTCATTTGGAGTTGTAATATTATTAAGTTGAAAGAGAAAGTGTTTCAATTTGGTTGTAAAGGCCTTAAGGCCTACATGATGTAATATAGGTGAGAATGTGATGTAACATGACTGCCTGGCAATTGTCTAGGCTTAATTTATGTTATATACCTTTTGTCTTGGGTTCACCACAAGGTTATTGTGTTGCTCTAATCATGGTATTATATAAGTAACGCATGTTATGAATGTTTATCACTTACCCCTAGGTCATGTGATCTGGGGGTGTGACATTAGTCTTCTAGGCATATAGACCCGATCATAATCACTAGGAACTGAGCTCTTAATCTGAGCTGAGCTCTTTTCCCAAATGATAACACTCACTCATATGCGCAAGGCACATCCTTGGAGTAAGGCTCCATTATTTAGTTACGTGCAATGCATTAACTATTCTCTCTCGATTGAAGCAAGACTCCTCCATACTAATCTTTTATAGAGCAATAACCTTGTCAGTCACTCCCTTATACAATTAGTTAATCTTGGTTGATAATGAGTCCCACTATGTCTGAAGCTAATCAGTTTGCTGTCCATAGCATTTTGATCATGCTTACATCAACTCATACACAGTAAGACATCCTACTTGTGAGCTACGGTGACCTGATCCCTTAACATATTAATAATAATTGAATAATCACATATCATCATCATCATCTACCGATGTCAAAATTATAGGCAATGCTTTTATTATATTCCATTATCCATTTACAATTTCTCATTAGTACATCAAACATGGGGTGGACACTTTTAAGATTGACCCATAATAAGCAAGTACAGTCCAAACTAGAATTATTTTTTTATGGGTTAATACTCAACGAAAACAATAAATTGAGTTATCATCATTCATGAGCTTGGACTCAATGGCCATGATACACTAAGCATCGTTGCTATTCATGGATTACTATCTAATAGTCACGATACACCAATATTAGTGTCATATCACAGGCTACTAACTTATTAGCATGATAACCATATCTTGTGTCAGTTAAGGACCCTCATTTAAGGATATTCATGTATTTTTCTATTTTTTATATTTGTTAACTCCGAAATCACAAGCATCAATAATCATTCATTATCGTTTTTCATTACCAACATTATGTCTTTATCTCACTTAACATCATCATTGCACATTTTATTGCCATAATCAAAGCATTCTTATGTTATATACCATTTCAAATCTAAAATCATAAATCACATCTTAAATTATAAGTATACCATTTATCTTGTCACAATTTATTTTTCTCTTTAAAACTTTTAGTAAGCTTTAATATTAAAACCTTTAGAAAAATATTTATCTTAAATAACTTTCAAATGAAAGTTAGGGACCAAAAAGTAATGTCTAGGCACCTGGGGTCTCAATTCGTGTGCCCGAGGAGAAATAGGCATGGGATCCTTATGCACGAAACTCCCCTCTCGTGCGCCTGGGTTAGTCCATGTACCCAAGTGTGGGGACTCATGTGCCTGGGGTCATTCTAGCGCTGTCACAATCGAATCCGTGGGTCAGGTTGACAAGCACGAGTCTGAGCCTATATTACGAAGTAGTGTATATGAAAATAAGGCTTGAATGCAAAGACTAGCAGTTACCACCTGACACATTCAAAATGGGTGTGTCAAGAAAACCAAGTTTTGATTCTAGTTTAATACGTTTTAGTTTATCTTTTTAAACATAGTGATAAGTGGCCCATTTTTAGTAACTCTCGACTAGTTTGTGTAATAAGAGATAATGGGTCTGGGGATTTCGCTACACACGAAAATCATTACACTTGGATACCTAGGAATATTCATAGTCACTTTTTGCTCTCTGTAGTCATAATCTCATAAGATAATGCTCTGATTTGTAATGATTATTGTACAAAACCCATAAATACAAATGATGTGTAAAATGTGAGGCGGTCAAGCCTAGCTTATATGTGTGAGTGCAGTGTGATATCTACCTATGCGTGAATGTGTGTGTGTGTGTATGTGTTAAGAATGAAGTGTGCATGAAGATGGTCCATAAAACCGAAGTGACCAAACTTAAGCTATCTGCTCGAGCTACCTATGTACCCTGTGAAGAGATCAAGCTAATGCAGTTCAAGCTTATGGTAGTCAGAACCATAAGTTAAAGAGATGTGAACTGGTATGCAAATGTAAGAGCCTTATTCTTTGTTTAAGTTAGTGTCACAAGTAGATGCTCTTTGAAGATTGTGGTGACTAGACTCAAGCTATTTGCTTAAGCTGCCAACGTTCTCTGTGAAAGGATAAGGTCAACGTAACTCTAAATCTTGATTTGCGCCTCGTGCAGATGGGATGTGCTAATATGTATGCATGGATATAAGCGTGATTAGAATGCCATGGTGGCAAACTAATTGGCCTTAAGCATAGTGAGCCTCAGCATAGGCTAGAGTGGGCTAGGTGTACGAGAGAATGACCTATAAAGTCGATGCTATAACGACTAATATTTTATTTTGGTAATTTATTTGAGATTTTAGGCTAATTAAATATTTGGACCAAAGGTTGGATGAGGATGACCAGATTTATCATATTTTTTCTAGGCTGAGTTTGGTCCGAAGTTGTATTAGGTTGGAAAATTGGGCCAAGGGCCTAATCTCTTTTTCTTTTTCTCTTTCTTTCTTTTCTTTTCTTTCTTTTCCTGTGGTTCTTAGGTGCTTTAGATCGACCATAGAAAAGAGAAAAAAGATAAGAGAGAGGAGATAAAGAGAATAGAGAGAAAGTGTAATTCTGGGAAGAAAATCAACGGATTAGGGTAGTATTTAACACCATGATCGTTATGGTGGTGGTTATTTTTGGTGGTTTTGTCCAAAGTAAGAGAAATAAACTTTAGAAGGTTGGAAGCACAACTTGGATTTCTTAATTTTTTTTCTTCTTTCTTCGAATTTGAGGTCAGTAGGACTTAGATACATGCTTATATGTATTGTTAGCATAATTTTGATATATCATTTGCATGATTTGGTGGAGTATTAGCTAATTTGTAAAGATGTCTATGTATGTATATACAATTGTGTATATATATGCATATATGTATCAAAATCTTGCATTCTCTTAAGCTATTGTCAACATAAATGCTAGATAAACATGTTATTGAGATGTTCACATGTTTATATATGATTGATTATTGAGTATGTGTCTTGAACAAAAGATCTGGGATGTTTTTAGTTTGAGGGTTTTGCGTGGAAGACGAACCTAGAAATGATTTCTAGACATTGCCCTTCAAAGGTGGGTCTGAATAGAGCCACCCTTCTGACAAAGGTCTGAATGGTAGCTATTCTTGGGATGCGAGTCCAGATGGCAGCTACTCTTCGGAGGCGGGTCCTAGGACAAAATTGTTAATTTTCCTTCTTACGAGAGTCTAAATGGTAACTACTCTTGGGACACGGGGCTAGACAGTAGCTACCATTTGGATAAGGGTCCAAGGACATAATTGGTAATTTTTCAAAAAATGCAATTTTGAAGTATCTTTGTTACCCAGAACCATTAGTTATTGATTTCTAAAGATTAAATGAACCCTGAATCATCCTCAAGCTTAATGAAAATGTATTTTTATATTGAAATGATATTTATTTACATAATTAAGTATATCATGTGTACTAGATTAGGGTTGCATCATATGGTTTGATATTGTGATTATTGATTGCCTAAGAGTGCTATATTTATATTATTGATGTGTCGAGGCATGGGTCATATATATGGACAGGATCTTTAAGTTTGAGAAAAATGATAAATGAGATTTTAAAAATATCAAATGATTCCCTTTCGATATATATGATTAAAGCTTAGTCATTGAAGTTGGGACATTAATGTTAAGATGATAAATTATGTGATTTTCTTCAGACATCAGCTAGACCTTGCTTGAGCTAAAGAAGATGCTTGACTAGGGGTTTAAATCATACTCCTAACAGAAGGGCCAGGAGGTGTAACTCAATTTTCTTAAGTCTTAAAACCATGAGGGTGTCGCTTAGTTTCCCACTTGTTATATATATTGAGATATACATTTTCTGTAAACATAAATAGTGTGGTTGGTGGCTTCATATGTTTTACTTATTGTTACTCGTCATAGATGGAGATTAGAGAATATGCATTGGCATTGCATTCCATCATTACCCACTACATGAGATTGTATAGATTATTATTATATGTTAAGATATTGAGGTTTCTAGTTATAATTATGTTTAGTGTTTGATTTATTGATAATAAATTAGGTTGTGAACATTGAATAATAAATTAGGAATTGCAGTGACCTTATTCCCGATGTACGATACGTAGGAAGATTAGGTTTGAGTAGTCTAAGTTTGGTCTCAATTATGGATAATAATAATTATGTTTATTCTTCTAAATTAAAAGTTGAACTATTTATGTTATAGATTATGTGACCGAGAGTGTAGGTCTACTTCTTATCCTTATAATATTGTTATTGTCATGCCCCGAGTCCGAAGACCCAGGGGGTGAGTGTAAAACACGCATATCATGAAACCCGATCATCCTATCAGAGCAAACGCACCGGTCACGCTGTGGACCCACAATAAAAATTTGGCTATATAACGGCCTAAAATTTAGACTTAAGGGAGGTACCTAATAGACACCTGTGCAATTTATATACTCACTGCCATACAACTATACAGTGGCTTTATCATTCACATTCATACATCCCCATTCATAACCATCCATCCAGTCCACAATGTACAACATGACCATATAACCATTGCACTATATGAGTTTCCATCATTTTGTACAAGTTTAGGCCTTACGGCCATTACAAACCAAAAGTAAAAGAATATATATACAATACAAAACTTTTCAAAATAAATGTGCAACATCAATAACTTGTTCCACTTTTGCAAAAGTTTCCCCCAAGTCTTTCCTATTCGTCCTGTGTGGGTCCTACAGGAAAATCTGTAGGCACGCGAGCACGGATGGCGTGCGCCCACGGTACACCCCCCATAATATAACATAAAGGCATAGAATGATCATGATACGAAGCAACAATGAGAGCTTAAAGTAGAGCATGGAAACATATAACTCATGTTGCAGCATAAAAGCAATTTCATAGCTCAAGTCTCATATCAACATCTACATTCATATTCATCTTTAGCTAACTATTATCTTGCTTGTTTGTGTTCTCATCACACATCACATAACTACACATCATCGGGGATTTGGGTTCCATTCTGACGTCCTTGTTCTGAGCGACGCCGCGGCTCCAAGCGTGCTTTAAGGTGGCATCCAAGACGACGCTACGCCCGTGTGTATGCCTAAGCCAAAACACTGCCCTCATTTTGTAGGCTACTAACTTACTGGTATGAAACACCAACCCTGCGCAGGTTCCGGGATTCTCAACCCAAGGGTAACAGTCCCCATTCCTATTTTCCGTACCCACAATCCCCGGCACACAACAGTTCATTTTGTTTTATTCTCTTTCCATTAAGTTTGGGAGTTATGTGATTCATACCGTTTGAATTTCATATTCCTGATAGATGCTATTCCACAAGCATTCTTATCTCAAAAGCAATATCTCAAATCTTTTCACAAACATTCACCTTCACATGTATCTTTTCTTAAGACATCCCTAGGTTCTTCATGAACATAGTATTTCATTTCATTTCATTATTACGATTCAAATGCAATGTATCCACAACATATCATAACCAAATATCAAGGACAAGAAACACAATCATAAGGATTCATTCTAAGTGTTACACATGGTGAGGGGTAAAGTAGGTAACTCACAGATGGGATGCAGGGGAAAACAGGGTTCAGCAATCAGGGGCGGCGGGCGCCCGCGCCCACACCCAAGCGGGCGCACGCCCTGCTTCCCCGCAGGCGCCCGCCGAGGCCCATTTGGCCTGGAAAAACGCCGAGCGCACGGCCTGTGTCCCAGGCGTGCGCCCTCCGAGAGTAATTTTTGTCCGGGTTTGTTCCACTCTTTGGCTTATGTCTCAACCTTCTATCCTTGTATTTCCTTAAGCACCAAATACCATTTGACCACCATTTTTACATCTCTCAAGGTTATCCTAACTCACAAATGTTCCAACTATCTTCCCTCTCCTCCCATCACTCACAACTACAAAACAAGTCAATCCTACCCATCAACAGCTATTCTAGTTCAAGTTTAGGTTTTGTTTTCTACCTTTACCATGATTTTACTTTCTAACTAGTACTCTACTAGTGTTCAACAAAAAGGAAACAAAAAAAAGGGTAAAGAACTCAATTTAGATCATGGAGAGATCCCTACCTCAATTTCAAGCTTCAATCTCTCAAACACTTCAAAAACTCTTCAAGCACTTCAAACTTCCAAGATGGTTCCTTCTCCCTCCAAATAGCTTCAAGAGCAACTAGCTTCAAAACTTGGCCTTCTCTTAACCTCTTTCCTTCACTCTCTTCTTGATCTTCTTCTTTCTTCTTCCTCAAATTTTCTCTCAAACTCTCAAGCTCACTCTCTCAAACAAAATGGCCGGTTGCTCTTTACTCAAAGGTCTCTCCCTTCTCTCCTTTTTCACACTTGGTTAAAATAATATCTTCACACCTATTATACATACATATATCTAAATATCACCAAGGTGGCCGGCCAAGGCAATTGGAACCATACAATTCATATATATGTATAGACATATAAGTATAAACAT
>JAVXUM010000037.1:14067518-14077991 GCA_035590655.1 Pouteria glomerata
TCCTTTTTATATTAAAAAATTTTGAGTTAATTACAAATTTTTAATAAAGCTAAAATATCTTAATTTTAAATTAATTTAATTTTTTAATATAGATAAAATATCAAGGATACTTTGATAAATTTACAATCAAAATCAAGGCAATTACTTGTTCCCTTCTTCCCATGTGGCTTCACCACAGCATGTCCACCCAGGAAGGGAAGAGAAGCTCTATTTATAGTTTGACATAAGAATTCCACCAATGTAACAAATAGAGAGAGAGAGTAGAGTGAGGAGATAGTGAAAGAGAAACATCTGAAATTCCTTAGGCAATTTAATGTCTATATAATAATAAACAGGTATAAAATATATGGGGTCTTAAATTCACTTGAAAATAAATTTTTAGAGTAATTTAATGTGTATTTAATATATATACACTCATCTATATTACAAATTTGCTCAGTGATGTGACATTTGTCTGTGTGTCAAAATCCTGTGCTGCCACATGTCGAAATCATGTTGCTCCGGATGTATTGCCTCGAGTGGGACCCACCCGTGCCTTCAGGCACGGGTTGTACCTAGTATATAATAAAAGGGGTCTTAAATTCATTTGGGGCTTTAGGCAAGGCGCTGAACAAGTATAGTTCAAATCTCTTCTCAGGGTTGTGCCATCTAATCCTAGAGTTGTCCTGTCCCTTCTTGAATTTGTCCCATCCGATATCAGAGTTGTGCAACTTCACCAGGCCCAAAAGTATCACGATTTTGATTGTTATTAGTAGGGCAGCAAATAAGTTGTGCTGAGCCAGTCATTTAGAACTTCAAGCTTGTTTTGTAAGATTTTTGTTGAGCTCGAACTTACGCTGAGCTGTTATTAATATTAAAAATATTATCTTCAAGCATGTTGTTCAAGTTTTGGGTGAGCTCAAGCTCAAGCTGCGCTTTTGAAAGTTGGTGTTTGACCTTGGTGCATTAGTTCATACACAAGTTTGAGCTCAGCTTAGTTGCAAAAAATAGTTTACTCATGAACTTTTGTCAAATCTACATACGAGCTTCTGTTGAGTTTGTTCACCAGGTTTTTCTAAACTTGTTCATATGCCTATTAATTAATGAACGAACGTAATGAATAAGCTAATTTTTCTAACTTAAAGAAACAAGCTTTAATTCATTGTGTTTAAATATTTTTTCACTTTTTTTTTGTGAATAGTAGAGAAGAATTTTAGCAAGTTTATTCTCAAATATTTAAATAAAACTACTTAGAAGTTATAAATGAAATCAAACATTTAAATGAGATTATTTACAAATAATAAATAAATTTATTTATGAACATTTAAATGAGCCTATTAACAAATTATAAACGTACTTATTCACAAATATTTAAATGAGCATGCGTACGATGACAAACAAATTTGTATATAAAATCTTAATGCGTTTGCAACCCTAGTCTGTAGCCATCTTAGATCACTTAAAAGTTTTGATACCGCTTGAGATAAAACAAAAACAAAGTGAACTTAATATAGTTCGGACTGAACTAAATATTTCTAATTCTTGCACTAACCGATCGAACACAAATATTAGGACATAGAATATAGGAAACCACAAGAAATAAAGAATGAATTCTCAATATAATGATTTTATTAATCTCAAGATAAAGATATCAAACGGCTACAATAACTATTTGAAGAGAGTGGCCTGACCCCAACAACAGAATAGTAACCAATAAGAATTTTAAAATTGCCAAAACAGAAAATTTTAAATATTTGCATAAATTTGAAAATTATTAACCTTTTTAATAATTTCAAAATTGATACCAATTTTAATTTTTATTCTAATGATAAATTATCAAAATAAAAATGCCAACATGCACCCACTAAATATTTTTAGAAAATTATCTATCATTGATGACTTCGCAGGCGTATCCTGTACGTATCACAATGTTACTTTTGCGTGGATGCATTGATTCCTTTAAATAATTAGTACTTCTATTAACGGACAACAGTGGAATATTTATGCCATTGGTTTTACTTTCAAAAATTGTACCATCAGGGCTTTGTTTCTATATATAGGGAATCTCCAAGAGGTTTTTTTTTTTATTTTTTTTTTCATGGGAATTCTATCCAAAGCCAACGGCTATGAAGATTACTGAAGAAGTAGGAAACTTATGCCTAAGCATCGGCATATAACTGGCGTATCATAAAATTCGAGGGTTTTTGTGACAAAAGATTCGATTTGAGCACATCCCCAAAGTTTGTTCCAAGGAAGATAATTTTCTTGCAAACCGTATGGAATCTCAAAAGGCTACCTGATCCATGCATGTACATATATGATGTTATTTTCAGTTGAAGTGGTGTTTGGATGAAAAAAAAAAAAAAAAAAAAAGAAAAAAATTGGTGTCAAATAATGGACACCCGTGTCAACATTTGATTTGAAAAAGTTGAAAACTATTGATAAAAGATAATTTTTTTTTTTTTTTTGGGGGTAAACCGAATACTCCGGAAGATTATATATAGAGAGTTGATTTCAATGAAGATTATATATGTGTGTGTATGAATTTCATTTATAATGGAAAGCTAAAGTTTGTCAGGTTCGTCTAAAACGGTTGCCCAAGTTCATGCGATGGGAGTCACAGTTTTAATTATATTCTGAATTGTTTCTCTAATCACACAAAACAGACCCACAAATGTAATCGCAATCACAATTAATCAAGACAAAAAATCAGAGATATTGGCCAGATGCATGCATGTATATATATATATATGTATATAGGGACAGAACAAGCCAAAGTGAAGAAACAATGACATGTAGTTATCTCCCTATGTTCTCTCCGTGCTGGAGAATATTCACCCACCGCACCACTGCGCCCCAGAGCCAAGCCTTGCTAATTTTTCAACTTGACAAACATTTGCATTCTCGTATCGTTATGACGCTTAGAAAAGATTAAAAAAGATGACGAGAGGTTGGCAAAGAATTAGATGCAATCCCGTCCAATTGAATTACATGCTTTTGACATTTTAGGATCCTGATTCCTGCTCGGATACTTTTTCTGTCTAAAAACTACGATTGATTGATTTTGGATCAAAATTTTATTTCTATCACATCTTGTCCTCTTTATTTATTTTTATTCTACTATTATTATTATTTTTTTTCTTTTAACTATGAAAACCTGCTGCTATTATCTCCTGAACGTATACTTCGTAAACTCATTAGATCTGAACAATAATTAACAAATTAATCATGCAAAAGGGATAAACTTACAAAAAATTTATGTATAGACTCACCTTAAGAAAAAAAAATTCTTTTCGATCGAACTCAAGGTTTGGTAAGTTGACGTTCTGCAAGCCAAGCTAGGGTTTTTCTTTTTCTTTTTTTTCTCAATTAAAACAGTTGCAGCAACGATTTTAATTATGTGAAATTATCATGAGTGCGATGAGTATGCTTACACAATGTAAAAGCAAGGAAGACTAATTAGACTTCCGAATTTTTCCCTTTTTTTTTTTTTTTTAAGTGATGGTAATGGTGGTGCTGATGGTGATTTGGGGTTTAGAGTTGTTCTGAGCCACATCTTCAAGATACATCGCAGTTGGAGATGATTTTGTTCCAATCAAAAATGGTTTATTTATTGGCTGCCCGCCTACATGCCTAAAATTTTGCTTCACAAATAATTCTAGTGCTTCCCAATTGTAAGGTGGGACTCCACCCGATTTCACATTGGAATCCAAGCCCGAAAGCACCAACTTTTCTTTCTTTGGGCATTGTCTGCCAAATGCTTTTCTAACTACAGTCTAGAGAGTTGTCCTCATTGGAATAATAGTGTATTATTAATTTGCTGATGAGTGAATAGCTAACTTGCACGATTGATTCCTGAAACTTCAAATGATATTCTATTATTTCAGCCTTTAAACCTAAATAGTAAATAAATAAAAATTCTTTTCATTGATACGCAAACTAATAATATTATATGTTGTCTTGAGATCCAATCGTGTTAATTAGTGGGTTTAGTCTTAACATAAGCAATACAATTTTAAATCCCGTAACTTAAATTGAAAAAACAATTAAAGGGTCAATCACGTAATTTTAGTTTACTTATTGATTATGTGATTTACTAAAAATTGTAATAAATTGATAGAGATTGAATTCCAAAAATAATAATAATAATATCGTATATTGCGTTGGTGTGGCATGCACTTGAGGGCATCTCATTCTAAACGATCGACCACCTTTTGCGAAGTCTTTTGGGTCATTTCAATTGATCATAAAGGAATAGAAACACCTAAACCAGGTTAATTAATTTGATAAGCATTTGCATACATTGAAAAGAATTTCATTTTATTTACATCAACTTTGGTAGATTATGACTTATATCAACCCCCTTGGCAACGAGGCACTTCTTCATGTTGGTTGAAATGGAAACAAATTCGAACCGTTTAAATAAATATATGCTACTGAAATACACTCTGAGAAAGAGAGAGAAAGGGGGAGAGAGAGGGAACAACTTGAATAGATGATTTAATTTGGAAGTTTTAATTGTTTGGCTATATATATGGGTGCCTAGAGTGATGCTCTAATGGATGAAAAATACCAATATTGTTAGACACACGTGCGTGGTAAGCCATTTTTTATATATGTATTTGGAAGGATAATGATGTAATAAAATATAAAGTCCACCTCGTAATTTCTTCAAAATTATGCATTGCCATCTTTCATAAAATAGCTAGAATGATCCATATATACAAGAGACGTCATTCGCACTAGCACTTATAAGAGACTGATATAAAATGGTTGCTAATACTGTAGATGAATATCCTCAATGAGTGGGAGTACTTTAAACCATTAATTAATTGTCTAAAGATCATGGTGTTCACTCTCAACAATCACCACATACGTTGCTTGCATCATGGTAAAGCACTTGGCCCAAGCACCATTTGATGGTCAATTGAATTCGAATCCCCATTCCCAATAAACAAATCCTTTTGTTTTCCCACATAGATCCACACAAAACACTTGTATCTTTCAGGGTTTTGTCAAAGAGAGGGTTTTTTTTTTTTTTTTTTTTTTGTGGGTGTTGGGGGGGGGGGGGGGTTTTTAATGGATAATGGAATCAAAAAGAGAATGGGAGTGCTAAGAACATTAACCGTGCATAGGTGTCGAGCGAAGGCAAGGGCCTCTTGTTTTTGCTTTCGTCGTGTATATAAAGGCCTTTCTCCTTTTAGTGTATTCATAGGCAAGAACTGCTTGCGTCCGAGACAGAGAGGAGGAAGAGAGAGAGAGATATTGAGAGAGAAATGGGAGACCAAACACCATGTGGGACGTTGTTTGTTGCGTTGAATAAGATAAAACCTTACTTGGCTATGGTCTCCCTGCAGTTCGGATATGCAGGCATGTACATCATCAACATGGTTTCTTTGAAGCATGGCATGAACAACTTTATATATGTAGTGTATCGCCATGCAGTTGCTACTCTTGTCATTGGTCCATTCGCGCTTGTTCTTGAAAGGTATTTCCGTCTCTCACTCTCCTACCATCTATATATACATTTATCCTTCTTTGTATGTTTGTATACATATTTTTAGTGTGATGCCCTAATGAAAGCTTATTATCAATTCGTATTGTATTTTACAGAAAAATAAGGCCGAAGATGACACTCTCAGTCTTCCTGAAAATATTGGTGCTCGGTCTATTAGAGTAATGCTCAGAAACCCTGTTCGTTTGTGTTAGTGTGCGTGTGTGTATGTATTTTCACATTCATGCATGTTTGCATGAACCAACTTTGGCCATTTCACAATTCACCCATGGGGAAAAAAAAAAAAAAATAAGTCAACTGGGAATTGGGTTCCACGTAACTCTTTCCTAGTCACCTATTTGATGTCGCTTTCAATCTTTATCATTCATAGCCTAGCAGCAGAAATGCTATCTTCGTATATACATATATGAGTGTGTGTGTCCGATTAAATATATAAATGTGTGTCCATTTTTCAGGTGGAGATTTTTCAGATGGACAGATCTGAACTCTTACATTTTTGCTATAAATATAATTAATCAGCTCAAAATATCTTATAATATATATATTCCTATGCGTCAACTGCAAAACCATATTAAGAAATTAATAAGAGATATATCATTGTAGAAGAATTTTCTAAAAGCACAGGGTCTGCTTCTACTTTCTACACATGTTGTGTACAGTATGTTCATACGTACTATTTATATGCATACATACATATATATATGTATATTCAATTTACTTTAAACAAAACTTCCATATTTATTACATAGTTAAAAAAGCTCAGCCCCCTCAAGCTACTAGTCTTTTGTCACTCCAAGTAATTTTTAATTTTTATTTTTAAACACGACAAACAATAATTCTTCATCGCAAATTCAAATGATTAATTACTATACCTGTGAAAATATTGCACATATATACGTTTATGTCATCTTAAGTTACTTAAAGTAGAAGTTATTAAAATTTTCTTGTGTTATCTTCTGATTTTCATTTAAAATTTTGCACCTCTTTATTCTATTCTTATAATATTCTTTCCCTCAATAAATATATATATTATGGTAAATAAATGATAGTGATCGATAACTGTCACTGTTGGCTTCTAATTTGTTCATCAGGCCGGTGCTTGATCAAAACCTATACGTCTTGGGGATGAAGTACACATCAGCAACATTTGCAGCTGCTACTGTCAACATCCTCCCCGCTCTTACCTTTATATTGGCACTTATTTTCAGGTAAAGGTTTAACAATTCAAAACAATTCATGGTATGGGCTTTACCAGCGACTTTCTTATAAATATAATATATATATACACTAATACATAAGAAGAAAAAAAAATGCTAAATGCGTTTCAATTTTTTTTTTTTTTGTGCTTAAAATTACTATTTGTGATAAGATAGGGAGTATGAAAAATAAAAAATAAAATGAATATTGTCCGACGTTATATATATTAATTTAATTTTAATACATTATCAGTGCTCCTAAAAATTAATTACATAAACGAGCACGGAAATATAAGATTTGTCCTTAATTATTACATTACAAAAGACGATGTGTCATGCATATTATGATGTACCGCTTGTGTGAAAAATTTTTACACTAACAACTTATCAAATATAAACTCTGATGTATAAAAGCTAACCACATCAAATAAGTCATGTAAGTGTCAAGTTATCTTATTTTAAGCTCTGTTTGAAAGAACAAAAAGAGTAAAAAAAGAAAAAAATTAACTTCTAGTATTTTAACTATTTAGTAAAACACCAAAAGTAATCAATTTTACTAAGTTAACACCTTATTAAAATATTAATTGTTACTGAATTAAGGAGAGATATAATAATTATTTGATTTTAATACATCTTAGAAGTTATTAAAATTTTTATCAAATATCTTAAAATTTTCAAAAGTTATTAAATATTTCTATTTGTTTTATCAAGCACTTAGAAGTTATTAAAATTTACTAAAAATTTATATTTATTTTGCAACACTCACAAAATATTTCATCTATATATCAAACCAACCTTATTTTAAAAGATATTGGAATATGAGGAAATCACTGTTCCAAAATTTGATGATGAAGTGTGATGGCTGTGATATGGCATCGCATGATGTGGGCGGATGCTGATGCTAAAAAGATACATGGAGTTAGAAAACTAATTTAAGTTCCTAACTTCAAATGTGAAGCAGCATCAAGGGGCCTGAATCATACATTTTTCCAAACTATTAATTCAATTTGCTTACCCCCCGGCCGGCCGTGCCACTTGGTAAGCCGGACTGAAAATCCTGGACCGAGCATGAATATATATATATATATCGAGAGTATGCAAATTTCAGTCACACTTTGATGAAAACTTTGACCTTTCATTGTACTATCCTCCAGTACTGCAATTTTTCTATTTTGAAATACGCTTTCCTCAATTATATCATGTTTGTGTATATATATGTAATTAACATGCTTCCTTCTTCATGTTTTAGGATTGAGAGGGTTAATTTGAAGAAGATACACAGTGTAGCAAAGGTGATTGGAACTGCAATCACAGTCGGCGGAGCCATGGTGATGACTTTGTATAAAGGCCCAATCGTTGATATCTTGTGGTATTCTCATGCAAGAGGCCACAACCAAAGTAGCAGCGGCACTACTTCCTCTGGCGACACACATTGGCTCGCTGGGACGCTAATGCTAATTGCTTCTGTTGGTAGTTGGTCGGGTTACTTCATCTTGCAAGTAAGCTTCCCCTTCTACACACACACATGTATGTATATATTTGTGAAAACATGACCTTCAATGTACGTACATAAATGAACATGATTATATATATATTTTTAATTGCATATTTTACTATCACGTATTAATATATAATATTTATACATTCTTTGTCAGTCTATTACATTGAAGCAATACCCAGCAGAGCTGTCCCTGACGACATTGGTATGCTTCATGGGCATGTTGGAAGGAGCAGCAGTGGCACTTTTTATGGAACGCGACATGAGTGCATGGGTGCTTGGTTTTGACTCCAGACTTCTTGCTGCAGTTTATTCTGTATGTAGCATTTTTAGTTTATAGATATACATATATGTATGTATACATCTGCCGTTGCCTACACCAAACATTAACTATGAAACTTGACAAAGAATTTATGGCCAGTTGTGTGTTTCAAATTAATGTTCCTTCATTAGCTCTATTAATTTGTACAATGATCAATTAGGGAATAGTTTGCGCCGGAATTGCGTATTACGTGCAAGGTGTTGTAAACAAGCTTCGAGGCCCCGTGTTTGTGACAGCATTCAGCCCTCTCTGCATGATCATCACAGCTATTCTTGGGGCCATCGTTTTGGGCGAAAAAGTCCACCTTGGAAGGTACTATATCCCAACGTTTCGTCCTCAAACTCAATATTCTATGTTCTACTAACTGTTTTTCACTTGGTCTCAAGTTATATATATGTATAATATATGTATATATAAAGAAATGCTATACTTACGCCATTTGTTTATACCTTTGTTTACACTTTAATGTTAATGATGATAACGGATAATCACTAGTTCATTTCGTTCAAAATTATTATAACAGTAAGATATTACTTTTATCTTGCGGCTGTAATAATTTTGAATGAAATAAATTGGTAACTATTCATCGTCACTAAAAGAGTGTAAACGAGTATATAAAAAAAAATAAAAATATAACTATAATATTGCTGTGTATATATATATATATATGTCTGTAAATATGTTACAAAATTCGTTGATTAGACTAATTAGATTGTTGTTTGTGTCCTTGTGATGTCTAGTTTAATTGGAGCCGGCATCATAGTCTTCGGTCTATACTCTGTGGTGTGGGGTAAAATTAAAGACCAATCGAGTTCAGAAATGTTAACTAGTACTCAAAAAGATAAAGCATACGAATTGCCAGTGGTTGATAGTAAAAGATCATCAATCATGGTTGATGATATCAACGATCATGATGGAGCTGATAGCAAGCCGAAGACCCCAGCTGGAAATCTCGCTCTATCCGTGGCCACATGTTGAATGAGATTGCACAATCTCTTCTTCCGATCTCTCTCTCGCTCGCTCTCTTGTCGTTTTGTATTTCAATACATGCATATGTAACTCTTTAATGATGGACTAAATTCGAGAATCAAATGGTGGTCTGGTGAATCACTATGACTTTCTCCAATATACTACTCTTTTTTTTTTTTTTTTTTCTCTTTTTTTTTTTTTTCCTTCGAAATTTCCACCTAGCTTCTTGCGTTGTCTGGTTTCCTTGGGTTGGATTGAGTTTAATTTGCATTTTAATAAACCAACTTATTCCTGTCAAATATATTTCTCAAGTGTATCACTTCGTATTTTTCGATATTGTTGTGGTTGATTTCATTAAAGCTGTGTTTACATCATAGTTTTCGCCAAAATAAAAAAATACGAAAATGGATAATTATTTAATATCACTTTTTCATATTTTGTTTGTGATAAAAAAAAATGCAAGAAAAACAAAAATTATAGGATTTGAGAAATAAAAATAATTAAATTAAAAACTGAATTTATTGATAAATTCCTTTTATTTTTGTTATATTTTTAATATACTTAAATAAAAATCATACATTTGGATTTTGTACTTTCTTTCTCTCTTCCTTTCAACTTTTTTTTTTTTTTTTTTTTTTTAATTCTTGCAGGATTGTGAAGGGGTTACGTTCAGATTTGTCAAATGTTACCAAAAGCTGATGAGTTTGAATACAAAGATCCAGTTGACGGTTCCATCTCGAAGCATCAGGGAATTCGATACTTGTTCGAAGATGGGTCACGATTGGTAAGTAGGCTAGCTACCTTTACTATTCAAAATTCCTTTTAGGATATGTTTGGTAGAGGGGCTGAGTTGAGGTGTAAACTACCTTACTCTTCTTCTCATTCTTCTTCCATTTTTTTTAACGATATTCTTGTAATTTATTTAGACAATAAGGGCATTATGGGTATTTCACCCAACCCACCACTCCCCCCCCCCCCCAAAAGGAACCTAAGA
>JAVXUM010000037.1:14092554-14103612 GCA_035590655.1 Pouteria glomerata
CCTAACGCACAACCCTCCTCCTTTATCCGGGCTTGGGACCGGCTATATTAAGGAAACCCTAACATAGGCGGAGTTATCTACACAGAAGAATAAACTACTATAAATATCCTGAAATCAAAGTAAAACGCATGAAATAAGAAAGAAATTGCAGTTAAACAATAGAAATTAAGGTTTAGGATTACATTTTTCAAGTGTAATCCCAACTCAACCCAGTAAAGTCTTAGTCCCAAACTAGTTGATGTCAACTATATGAATCATTTCTTCCATTCATTTTTGTTGTGGATTATGTTTTCCATGAGGTTATATGAAATTATGTCTTTCATCATAATTTGAATCCATATAATTTTAGTTCTACCTTTGGTCCTTGTTAGAATATTGTAAATATGGTAGGATTTATTCTACCTTTGGTCCTTGTTAGAATATTGTAAATATGGTAGGATTTATTCTTTCCTATGATAGGTATTTGATTAGGAAGAATATGCTTGTCGTATGTATATAAATACACGACAAGACGACCTTAAGGGAGTTAAATCAATTTTCGTTTCTTGACATGGTAGAGATCCTAAATTCTGTGTCTTTTTCTCTAATTAGGGTTCTGTGTTTGTGTTAAAAAACCCTGATTGATGCTATTCTGGCCTCGACGGTTCATTGTTGACATCATTGTTGACATTATCAGCCTTTCACATCTCAGTTGATCGTAGGACCACCAGTTGCCCTCAATTTTGATAACCAACAAAGCCCTGGGTCCTTCATCATCAATCTTATCATTGCCTTTTGTCCTTCATCATCGATTGCTAATAATTGCCCTCAGTCTTTCATCATCAATCGTTAATCATTGCCCTCATTCCATTAGCGTCGATCATCAGTCCTCAAGTGACATCTAGCGAGTTTTTTGCCTCTTTTCCATCCCAAGTGACATCTGAGTCCAGTCTCACTTCCAATGTCTCTTCTATGGCAGCTAAGTCAGTTGATTCTTGGCTCAACCATTTAACAACTAAAAAGTTAAATGGGAAGAAATATTTGCAATGGTGGAAGGCAGTTAAGATTGCCTTGACAAGACTCGACAAGCAAAGAACATATAACTAAGTCTACCAACATTGTGTAATTCCTCCCATGACATCTGGATTCAAGATGATGCTAATATTGTGAGTCTACTACGGGACTCAATGATTCTGAAAATACCAACTTATGTACTCATCTAGACACATGCAAATAAATTTGAGATTATTTTCAACTATTGTACAATCAACTCTATAATGTGCCATGTGACTTTTGCAAGCTCCAACAATATGGCAGAGGCATCACTTAGTCTTTTTGCGACTCTCAATAAGATGTCCGAAGAATTGAACTTGCTTCATCCATTATCTACTAATATCCATGAGACATAGAAACAATGTGAACAAATGGTTGTCCTTAAGGTCCTTGTTAGTCTTGATCGAAAATTTAAATCATTAAAGCCACAAATGCTTGGAGGAGCCTCTCTTCCCTCTTTTGACGAGACATTCTCGAGCTCTTATGATTGCATTCCATACTCCTCTTGTAAGTCAACAGGGTCAGCTCTTTCCAATCAGCTTGTTGTTCATACTCCTTCTGATGGGCTTGCACTAGAAATGGTCGTGGCA
This sequence comes from Pouteria glomerata, assembly GCA_035590655.1. Classification (NCBI taxonomy): domain Eukaryota; kingdom Viridiplantae; phylum Streptophyta; class Magnoliopsida; order Ericales; family Sapotaceae; genus Pouteria; species Pouteria glomerata. Next base: position 14,094,177 of record JAVXUM010000037.1, read on the forward strand.
TCAGCCGCCGATGAGATCTTAGTGGCAGGGGAAGAAGGCCTCAACCCAATGTACACATTATGAAAAGATGGGTCATCTTCGTGATAAATCTCTATTGTAAACCTACTCATATGGCATATCCTGCTAGCACTGACAATTTTGCTTCCACGAAGGCTATTGGAGATAGTGAGCAAATTTCACCTTATTTCGATGACTATTTCTGGCAAGGAGTACTTCAAACTTCTCTAGTATCAAGCAGCTAATTAGGCATCTCATCCAATTGTTTACCTTGCTCACCAAGATAATTTTATTGCTTGCCTCGTTATACCTTGGATTCTTAATTCGAGTGCATCTGACCATATGTTAGGAACATCTAAATTGTTTTCTAACATCCAATATTCATTTACTAATCATCCTGCTATTACAGCCAATGGTTCTAGTAATTCAATTAGAGGCATTGATACAACCTCTCCTTTTCCCCCCTCTATTATTATCATTTATTCTATATGTACCCTCTTTTTTCATTAAACTTCATTTTTACTAGTAAGCTAACTAAACAATTAGACTACTCAGTGACCTTTCTGGATTATGATATTATCCAGGATATGAAGGCAAGGAAGAGGATGGTGGAGGTCATTAAACAAAAGGGATTTACTACGTGGATGCTCTATCCATGTCTACAACTTGTTCTGTAGTTGCCTCTGTTATAGACATTCATTGCAACCTAAGTTATCCTTCTCTTCATCAGTTAAAGTTATTAGTTCCTAGTCTGCGTCAATTAGTCTCTACAGTGTGTCTTATCAGTTGGGAATGCAACATCATACTTCTTTCTCACCCAGTGTCAATAATAGAATTTTGTGTCTTTTTCATTCAGTTCACTCCATTGTTTGGGGTCTGAGTCATGTTGTTTCTAAGTTTGATTTTCACTACTTTGTTATCTTTATAAATGATTTTTCAAGAACCACTAGGATTTATTTAATGGAAGATCATTCAAAATTATTCAATATTTTAAAGTCTTTTTGTACTGAAATTCGAACTCAATTTGGGCAACCTACTAAAATGTTTTAGCGCTTTGGGGTACTCTTAGTTATGATTCTCTCCCCAAAAGAAAAAAAAATTAAATTAAAAATAATAAGTTCTATTTTGATGATTGTTTAAAATGTGTTGCTGGAGTGCCCAAGTGTTGATAGGCAACTTTTTGGAACTTTTCATGCTTCTTAAATAAACCCTTCCTTGTATTAGGTTTTGCCTTTTCTTTCAAAAAAAAAAAAAATTGACTTTAGTGATACCACGAGATACGTTTCAATATTTAACTTTTAATAACAATAGAATGGATTTATTGTGGTTTAAAATAAAACGATTCATTTTTGTTTGTTTTTTAAACAAAGTAGAGTTTTCTTAAGAAATTTAATTAGGACAATATGTAATTTTGTTCAATTAAAAATATTGGACAAATATTAAATATTCTTAAAACTACATTTGATTGGGGGATAGGATGATGACGTATGAATAAGACCATCGGATAATGTATGGTGAGGCTTGTTCAATCCCATAAATCTGAGTGTATCTTTTTGCTACCAATTTGACTTTATATCGGTCAACAGAGCCATCTGTCCTGAGTTTTACAGTGGACACCCATTTACATCCATTGGATTTTTCCCTTCAAGTCTTTAGACTATTTCCCACATATGATTTTTCTTCAAGGTTTCTGTTTCCTCTAATATAGCATTTCTCCATCTCGTATCAGCCCAAGCACTTTCAAATGTTATTGGCACCTCTTCTTTGTCAAGATTTGTTATCAGCTCCTGACATGATTCCGACAAAGTGAGCATATGAAACAAATTGCCCCAAAGGATAATATGTACATGATTTGACCCCTTTCTGTATTGTTATTGGAACATCAAGGTTAGAAGTTTCAAAAATATGAGAGTTAGGTTATGAGAATTGCATACATGAATTTGGTTTAGAAGGTTGGTTATGCCGAGTGTTAGATTTCCCTATTCCTCTGATAGTTTTTTTCCAAGAATATACAAGTATTTCTGGTTCCGGCCTTTTATGCTCTTCTCCCCTGTACTTAGACAAGTCATTCAGACCATGGACTTCACTTGATTCTTGGACAGGTGAATTAGTTTCACCTGTTGGAATTTGCAATGGTGTAACTGCTGCGGACTGATCACCATTTATTTTTTCTATGCCAAGAGATTAAGACTGTGGAGACCAATAAATCTCAACATTACCACTTGAACTTTCTTCTTCCCATGTATCTGTCTCCCCCTGATGAAGAATCGTGGGAACGAATGGTTGTTTTTCAAAGATTGTAACATCCATGGACACAAAATATTTTCAAAGACCGGGAGAATAATAACGATGTCCCTTTTGAATAGATGAATAACATATAAAAACACAATGTCTAGGTTATGAACAAAAGTGGTACAGCCAAAAACTTTAAGCTCTAGGTTAGAGAAATTCAACACTGAGGATAGGGCTTGGTCAGAGTATTGAGTGGAGTTTCAGAGTTGAGAACCTTAGATGGCATTCTATTAATAAGATAGCATTCAGATAAAATTGCATCTCCTCATAATTTCTTAGGACTATCACTAGTAAACATTAAGGCTCTAGCAACTTCTAATAGGTGACCATTATTTCTTTCAGCAATACCATTTTGCTGAGGGTTTTTGACATGAGCTTGTATGAATAATCTCGTGAGTTTTCAAAAAATCTCCCAAATCAGAATTAAAGTACTCCTTTCCATTGTCAGTATGGAAAACCTGAATTTTAGCATCAAACTGATCATAGAATAGAATTCTTTAAAAATACGAGCAGCATCAAATTATCTTTCAAAAGGTACACCCAACATACTCTGGTATGGTCATTAGTAAATGTAAAGAACCAGTGTTTGTTAAACATACTTGGAATCCTAGAAGGTCACCAAAGATCACTACGAATCATTGAAAATGGCTTAGATGATTTATACATATTGGGAGAATAAGACTTTGTTTTATGTTTTGCCAATTGGTAAACTTGACATCGCAAAAGACTCGTATTTTTGGAAAACAACAGATGAAATAAGTGTTTCAGATATGGAAAACTAGGACGTCCCATTCGGTAGTGCCACAACATAATCTCTTCTTCCCTTGGCAGCAACATCTTGTCACTCACAGCCAAAGCTTTGGCAACAAAATTCTAGTACTGTCAAAGAAACAGAGTCCTTGTTCATTAGCACTGCCAATCTTCTTCCCCAAGTTTGGGTCTTGAAACTCACATCCTTTGTTAGAAAAATTCACAGTACATTGAAGATCTTTCGCAAGCTTATTAACAGATAACAAACTAGAGAATAATTTAGGCACATGTAACACAAATTGCAAAGTAAGATTAAGGCTAACTTTTACAAATACAAGCCCAACGACAGGAGCTAGTGTAGCATATGCAATTTTTACTTTGTAATTTCTGTGACTGGAATTATAAGAGCTAAACAGCTTTCTACGACTTGTCATATGATTACTTGCATCTGAATCAAAAATCAAGTTTATTCGTTTTTTGTCCTGTCACAAAAAGCAGTTAAGAAAGTACCTTTCTGTGCAAGTTTAGAAGAATCTGATTCTCGACCATTGACCGACTGTGTTCCCAACAACTTGTATAGTTTTTCAACTTGATCCTTAGTCAGAGCTAGGCCATGTCCTCCCGGATTTGATGGTTTAGTTGGAGCTTGTGATGCTTGGCATCCTCTGTTTTCTATGTTTTAAGCTTATTAGGGACCCAACCACTTGGCCTGTCATGTAGTTTCCAGCAATTCTCCCTTGAGTGATTTGGCTTATGGTAATGATCACACCACAATTTATTTTTGTTGTTGCTTTCAACCTCGGTATCTTTGACAGCAAGGGCTTATTCTTCAACAACCAGTGCAATCATTGAATCGCCCAACATCACCTTTCTTCGACTCTCTTCGCGACAGACCTCTTTGAAGATTTCTCCTATGGCTGGTAATGGCTTAACTTGGAGCAGGCTCTCACGAACATCATCCAGTCCCTTGTTAAGTAAATCTAGAAAGTCATAGCTTTGTTCTTCACTCTCACCCTTCTATATTGAAGTGCATCTTTAGGGCACTTCCACTTGTATTGCTGAAATAGATCCAGTTCTTGCCAATGTTTGGATAACTTATTGCAATATTGAGTGACATTTGAACCTCCTTGCTTCAAGTATCTGGCTGATTTCGAAGTTCGAATTTCTGGGCTGAATTTTCAAAATTAGAGAAAGCTAAGGTAACAGCATCCCGTTGTTCCTTTGCTATAGAATAATAAAGATATTCCTCTCCAATACTTTCCTCCACAGAGTTTACTAGCCACGCCATAACCATTGAATTTTGTGCATCTCACACCAGATAAGTTGAATCATCTTCATTCGATTGCTTTACCAAATTAGCAATATAGCCAAGGCTTCCTTTTACTCTGATGACCATCTGAACCGCCCTAGACCACTGTAGGAAATTATTTCTATTGAGTTTATGGGCTATGATTTGGAGAGACAAAGTGAAATCAGACATTGCATTGGAGGCAATTATAGAAGTAGTTGATTTGCAGAGATGAAGAGAAATTAGACATTGCAGTGGAGGCAATTATAGAAGTAGTCAACTGTGAGAGATTTGAGAACTCCTTAGCGGTCTTACCACTGCTTGTCCCATTAAAAGCCATCTTGACTATGTTCTCCTCTCAACTACAGCCTCTGTTTCTACTCTGATACCATGTCAGAGATTATAGGAGAAGAAAATAATAACACACTGCAATAACTTTTCTTATTTACATAAACTTAATTCTTGATAACAATCAACATATACATCTCTTTTAATAGAAAATGCAAACATAAACCAAAAGACATCATAGAATGCCAATCCTAGGGGAGACCAAAAGACAATTGAAGGGGGAATGAATTATTCAAGGAGATGCGTGTATTAAATGCTAGATGCCCAGCTAGATTCACTGCATATTGACAATCTTTAATTGCTGCTGGCTAGTTTGCTCTCTATTACTAATTTCGCTAACATATAGATATATATATCAACACCAATCCTTCAATACCCAACTAAGGCTCTATTTGGGAACCATAGCTTTTTTGTAGCCAGCTACTCAGTTTTGTTTTGTCTTTTTCTACAATTACTAAACTTATACTCTTACATTTTAAATTTCTTTTAAACTATAAGGGGCAAAACTGTCAAATTAAACTCCAAAAAAAAGTTAGCTATTAAAAAGCTAGCTGTTTTTCTTTCCAAACACAAAAAAAAAAAGCTAGCTTTTTTTTGTAGCTAGCTAGTAGCCAGCTACAAAAAAATTAGCTTTTTTCTTCTCAAACCAAGCCTAAATCAAACATATAATATACCAAAAAATCAGTCTAATAACACATAGAAATGCATATGTAACCCCCACCTATCTCAAATCCGAAGAAAAATGAAGAAAACTGAGTTTGTTTTCCAAGATTTTGAAAGCCATACCTCTCACCTCGGGCCAAACCACTAAAATTCGCCACCACCGTAGTGTTTGCGGTGTCAGATACTCCGCGATCTGACCAGTTTCCCTCTCTGAACTTGACTCTCTCTCTCTCTCTCTCTCTTCTCCTCTCTCTTGTGGCTACTACTTCTCAAAAGGCCTAGAGACATTAGGAAAATAAAAGAAGAAAGAAAGAAGACAGAGAAGACAGCTAGGCCCCTAGCTCAGTTGTCCAACCCCATATAACTCCGGGCAAAACTCAGCATAGGAAAAATAAAATAAACCTAACCATCCTAACCTAACCTTAGGTCCAAGAATTTAATTAGCCCAAAATCTCAAATAAAATCCAAAATAAAATACTGGGTGTTACGATCTTCTTTCCCCCTACTTATTCATTTTAGTGATGGAACTTTTACTAAGATGTTAGGAAGAGTTGTTGAGGGTGGATTTACCAAAAGTTTTTTGGTGGGATGTAGATCTCAAGGTTCAATGGTTGTCTCATTTGCTTCTTCCCAATGATTCTAGAGTGTTCTACGTAGTGGATGTATTGCAACTTAGGCATTTAAAATGTATATTGTTGCGTTTCAAGGCAGTTTCATGCTTGAAAATTAACTTTGGCAAAACTGAACTAATTCCCATTTGGGTTCTGGAAAATGTCAAGAAGTTAACAGTAGTTTTGGGGTGCAAAATAAGGTTGTTAACATTGTCTTATTTGGGTCTTCCGCTAGAGGCTTCTCATAAGGCAAAGCATGTTTGGGAGGGGGTGATCGAAAGGCATCAAAAGAGGCTTTTAGGATGGAAGCAGAAGTTCCTCTCTAAGGGACACACATAATGTTAAATAAAAGCATCTTTGCCTAACCAACCGACTTATTTTATGTCTCTATTCACAGCCCCCGTCTCAATAGTTAGTAGGATTGAGAAGCTTCAAAGGGACTTTTCGTGAGGCAATATAGGTGACAAGTTTAAATATCATTTGATTGACTAGAGATCTGTTTGCCTGCCAATTAGAGATGGTGATGTTGGTATTAGAAGTAAGTTTTTCACTGATACATTATTCGGAAAGTTGTTGTGGAGGAACGCTAACGAAATGGAGGAGCTATGGCAGAAGGTGATTAGATTCAACCTTGGAGTTGAATGGAGGAATTGGATCTCGACTTGTGGGTCTACCTCCCATAGTGAATGGATAGGAATTTGCAAGCACTGGATTGGTTTCAAGAAAATCTCTCTTAGCAGGCTAGAAGTGAGGAACAGAAAATTTTGAGCTATAAATGGGTCTCTGAAGGGAGGTTAATGACTCTGCCCAGATATTCATGCGTTGGTGGTTGACAAAGAAGCCTCGGTTTCCCACTATATGACTTATATGGGCATAATATTGTATGGAATATTATTTTGCACAAGAATCTATTTGATTGAGAAGAAGGGATATTTGTAGAGCTCATGAAATTGTTGAATACCACTAAGATTGGGGAGGGTGAGGACAAGGTGAATTGGAGTCTCTTGAACTCTAGGTGTTTAAGGTGAAGTTCTACTACAATTCTTTAGTAGTAGCTAGGAGGGTGATTCCCATGGAGGGAGATTTGGGGGGAGGGAGTGACTCCTAAAGTGGTAATGTTTTTCATTTGGTGTGTAATTCGAGGGAGAATTCTTACAATTGATAATTTGCAATTGAGAACTTTGGTATTAATTAATTGGTGTTGTTTGTGTAAAGTGGACAGGGAGCTGATACATATTTTTATTCACTGCAAATGGTCAAAGGAATTGTGGGATTTGACCTTGTCTGGCTTTGGTTTGTGGTGGTTATTTCCAAAGGATGCTAGGATGTTGCTCCAACTGTGATGGGGTTATAGGCAGGGTGCGTCACTTGGAGTTTGGTGCCTTTTGGTTTACTTGGATGATTTTGGAGGAAATGGAAGAACAATTCAAGTAATAGAAATGCCATTATACAAAATGAAAAGTCTGTTTTTATCAGTTTTGTGTAGCTGGATAGTGGGAAATATGAAAAGATTTTGAGTTAGTTGTAATTGTTTAGAATTTGGGGTTCTAGTTGTTTCCTAGGTGCATCTTCTCAATACCCTGGTTTCTTTAATAATATTTATTTTAATTAATAACCCAAAAAAAAAAGGTTTTGTGCTGACAAGTTGATGAATTGTCATTATTTTCCACTATTGAAATTTGAGGCATTTGAACTTTTTTTTATCTTCTTTCTTGGTCGTGATGGCCTTCAATCGTTTGGAATGCTCTTTTTTCTTGAATTTAATGGGAATTTCAAAATTCCTTTCTGGTTTAGTTTTGATTTCGCGCATTTCTGAAATTCATCAGAAACTAGAAATGATTCAAGATGCTTCTTTGGGAAATCAAGTATTTTAATAATACACTACCAAGTGCTTTTGTGTCTAGGTGGTTGATAAATCAGATAAATAACTCTTATTGATCTTCTCAGGGTTGAGGCCTTTGATCCTTTGGAATGTTTTTTTTTTTATTTCCCCTTTTACTCTGATGGGAATTTTAAGATATCTTGATCCTTATGGTTTTGTCTTACTTATTTTTCCCTATTATTATTGGATGGTTAAATTAACTTACTGGTTTTGGATATTGCCTAGTCATTGTTGCCTCGGTGGACTGAGTAATACTTAATCATGTACTTTGAAGGTAAGGGATGATTTCATAACATGAATTTGAATATGCAGCTCTGAATAAAGCATTGGATGGCATGAACAAGTTCGAGAAAATGTTAAATATTTGGCATGCTGGGACAATGTTTTATACCCTATTCACCTGGGGAATTGCTCTGGTGGGGTAAGTTATTTACTATCTTATTATTTTATTTGCTTGTGCTCTTGGATCTCTGCCTTCAATTTTCTGTAGCCCTCAGAGGCCAAATGTGGTTCAATTCCCTATCCACCCAGTATTATAGGTAGCCCTTTGGTCTAGAACTTAAAAAGTGAGAAACAGTTTTGGGTATGCATTTCACTACTTGTCCAAAAATTAATAATTAAGAGCTGAGTCTTTTTTTAAGATTATAAATTTATAAGAGCTGTGTAATGTTATTCGTCAAGATGTAGTTCGATCTTATCAGGCTAATCAAACTTTTATGGGATGCGTTTTAGTTTGTCAATGCTTTTCAGAATTAACATTAGAGAGGTGTACATCAAAGCTCTATTAAATGAAATCTTGTAAATGTATAGCGTACCTGTATCAAATACTCAACTCTTGGACAAAAGATACTTGAATTTTGGTATAATGCATGTGTCCTAATATAATTGAATATATATGCAAACATATTTAACAATTCAATTTTAGCTTATAATTTATGCATAAAACTCATATTTTATGAATGAAATACTCTAATAAAATGCAGTTAATATCATATTATCGTATAAAATAAAATAATTATATTAAATATATAAATATTTTCCCACATAACCGTGTTGTTGAATAGGAGAATTGATGGATCAGACTCTTAGACCCTTACCAATATTCGAATCCATATGTAACATAGCATGAAGGTTGTGTCTGTTGGCCAGATTGTTTTGGGGGATTGGACTATTTTTAATCAAGTTAACTTTAGTCATATGTTCGGTTTGTGGTATTAAAACTCTGGAATACTTTTAGGGGATAAGTAGTAATATGGGAGTGGTAGTATTACATGTCCCTCACCCTCGGATTTGCTTCCCCCAAAATCTACATTCAAAATTATTTCGTCACATCTTGTGTCAAATTACATCTTTTATTCTACTTTATATCCCATCAACGAAACAACAAAAAAATAATTTTATATAAAAAATTAATTCAATGTTATATATAATTCCATATATTGTTTATGGTATTACTTATAACCCGTCATCTAATCTCCCAAATCAAACATACCCTAAAAAGGAAAATAACTCTCCTAACCCCACAAACACCATTCTGCTTTTTCTTTCTTTTATTTATTTTTATTTTTCTGTTTTAATTTTTAATCAATTTGAGTTCTTACTGAA
>JAVXUM010000037.1:14125874-14141881 GCA_035590655.1 Pouteria glomerata
TTATACAGCCGGGTTTTGCTTTGTGGGTCCGCTGCGTAACCGGTGCATTTGCTCTGATATGAGGATGGTGTTTCATGTTATGCTTGTTTCACACTCACCCCCTGAGTCCCCGGACTTGGGGGTGTGACATAACTACCCAAATATTGAGGATTTTTTTTTTTTTGTTTTATTAATGGTTAATACACAATTTGAAAGAATGCTACCGAAAATATAGAATTTGTTAAAATATAGTTAATGAAACAATAATATGATACTGTAGTTTTTAAATGAGCTGAAACCGCGATATGATTCTGCTATTTATAGTGAAAATATAGAAAATTAAAAATTGTTTTGGGATTTTTGATAAGAAATGCCTTATAATTTTGTAGTTTCTATCTAAATTATCTTACCTTTTGTACATGATTTATTATTTTTAAATATTAACTTATTTAAATTCTTTTATGGGTAATTATTTAGATATAAACTTTGATATAGGATTACAAAAAAAAAAAAAAAAAAAAAGAAAAACAAATATGTAAACTTTTTTAAACTATTGAATTGATGATAATTTTGAATTTATGATTTTGATAGTTTTAGATATATCATATCATTTAATAAAAATACTAATTCATTACATCTAATATATATAGCAAAATCAATTTAATTTAACATATAACATTTTTAAATTCTTTTGTTTTTAATAGACTTTTTTTTTTTATTTTTGCTACATTTTTTTTTTATCTAAGACAATTACCTTAAAATTCATGTGATATACAATTATATACTTACAAATAAAAACAATTAAAAAATTAAAATTTATAGTAACACAAGCAAATTAAATAAATAAAATTCGTTAAAATACAAATTCTTAGTTAGTTATTCCTATCTTATTAATTTCTTAATTATATATTTTATACTTAGCTCTTGTTAAATTGTATTTTTTTTTTATATTTATTCTCTTACTTTATTTTTTAAGAGTTGGTTAGATATATGAGCCTAAAAAAATTTAAGATATTAAACATGAATTAAAAAATAATATTGATAAAATATGATGAAGGTTGGGAGTATAATATCCGTTAGGTTGATGCAATATTATCATAATTCAGAAGAATTTAAATTGAAATTTAAGACTCTATCATTAAATAAAAGTCTAGAGATTCTTATTTATCACGTTAAGAAATTTTATTTATCTCATATTTTATGTTGTCTTGATGTTTTGTTATGTTTAAAATTGAATAAGGTTTGAATAAGAGTTGTATTTAAATAAGTCAAAGTGACTATGGATAGAAGTGTACAATCAAGTTTGAACACAACAGTTTACCTAAATTTGAGGTTTAGAAAAAAGCATAACAAAAAAAAAAAAAATCCTGAATTGTAGGTTTCAAAAGAGTATAAAAAAAAAACTCTACATTTAAGAAGAAATCGTAATATGATAATGCGATTTTGATAAATAAAAATACATTTTTAGCCGAGTGCATTATCTAGAAGAAACCTTACCAAAAAGAAACAACAGACTGTATTATCGTTTCATATTTTTTAATTTTTTACCATAAATTACATAATCATATTGTGGTTTCAACTCATTTAAAAATCTCAATATTATATCACGATTTCATTAACTTTATTTGAAAAAAATTTTGTATTTTTGACAGCATTCTCTTAAATTATATATTAATCATTAATAAAATAAAAAAAATCAATATTAATCATATGCGCCTAGGTGAAAATAGCCCATAATCCAAACCCTAGATCAAATTAAAACGTGGTAAAGCGCGGGAAATCCGACCCAGTAAGCAACCGGACACCGGTGGCACCCGTATGCCGTGCTTACATACCTGCCGGATAAACGCCAAATTTTTAAAATATTATTGTTAATAAAAAAAAAATGCATGTTAATAGAAATAAATCTTCAGTACGAGACATGGGGAATTATTTTCCGAGGCGGGAACGGTCTGCTAATCTCTGCAGTCCCATCTCTCTCTCTCTCTCTCTCTCTCTCTCTCTACTTTTCTCTCCAAATCAGGTTTTGTTCCTTCTGCTCAAAGCCCCCAAATTCAGACCCCCAAGCTAAACCCTATAAAATTTAAACCCTAGCTGCAATGGAGAACTCACCCGAAGAATCGACGGCTGCGGAGGTCGCCCAAGGCAGTGATCCACGGCCACCCGTCCGCCGGAGACTAGTCCAGTCCACGCTATTCCCGCATAGGTCCCCAGGCAATGCAGCAGGGAAAGAGGATGAAGATTGCGATCGGGAGGCCGACGGTGAAGAAGAAGAGTATTGCGGGAGTCAAGGCAGGAGGAAAAGAAAGCGGAAGCCGAGAGCTTCTAAGAAGGTGCGTTTGTTAAATTTAAGACAATACATTGGCCTGGTTTGTTGCGTGATTTTTTTGATTGAACTGATCTGCCAGTCAGCTGGGTAAGATGAGTTGTCAATTTTGAGCAATTTAGTCTGTTTGGTGGATTAGATAACTGAAAAAGGGGGAAAAGTGGTATTTTTTTTCCTGATTTAGGTTTGTTTTTGGGCAAACAATACCATAAATTGACTAGGTAGGTTATGAATGCTGATAGTCTGTTAGTTCTAGTTGAACGTTATTTCTTTCAATAGAGAAAGTATTACAATTATCTAGAAAATAGTCTCGCAAACAACTGTGGCATTGGATGTTAAGAATTATCTTTCTATCTTATCCTTTTGGGTGGTTGTGATTTGTGTTTATTTTGGTGGATGGAAAACCATGAATAGTGGGAATAATATACAGTCATGCACATAAACAAGAACGTGCACATGCAAGCATGTATAGGGGGTGTTTGGTGCAATGAAAATCGTTGAAAAACTCTGAAAATATCTAAAAATATCTATAATTCTCTAATACATTTTACATTTCTCGTACTTCGTGCAAGTCAAAATAAATTTATATATTTCTACATATCCCAATAATTTTTTACAAACTTCAATAATATTCTACAAATCCTAATAACTTTTTTACAAATCTTAAAACCTTTTTACAAGCCCCATTAACTTTTTCAAAAACTTTAATAACTTTTTCACAAATTCTGATATAAAACCGTTCTGATGAACCAAAAAACTGTTCCGATGGTTTTCTCCGCAAAAAAACTAACACAAAAATTAAAAAATTTCACTATTCATATTTGAAAAACGTGATTTGGTAGTTGTGCACTAAATGTAAAAAAATTACCCAAATCGTTTTCGTTATTTTTCGTTAAACACCCCCATAGTTGTGAATATGAATATGTTATATATGTTGTGACCTTCTTGTTAATTTTTAGTTTGTTTTCCTTGATAGATGCAAGGCTTCATTAAAGTGTAAATGGGGTTGAAACCTATTTCCTTGCTGTTGTCTAGGTATGTTTTGTGTTGGTACCAACACATTATTGTCTGAATGAATGTCGTACAATGTTTGGCAGGTTTTAATATTATTGGAAAGGTGATTGACAATATAGTATCTATATTACTTGCTTGGTGTGGTATATACATACTGTTTTGGCCTAATATGTGAGCATCCTTAATTTTTGTGCCCGATGGAACTTCAGTAATCCAGAAAAGGTAGAAATTTAACTTGTCAATTAGTTGACGCATTCCAGACATGACAACCTTCATAGGAGTTATAAATAACTCAAAATTATGCTTTGCATTTATAATCACTTCAGGTTTAGTTTTGGTTGAAGGTAAATGAATATGGATATATATATATTAAGTAAGCAAAATTGTATTAAAAAAATGACATCAGGGTAATGCCTTGTACAAAATTCCTCAACAACTCAGTTATACCTCAAAACTATCAACAAAAAGAGAAAAGCTATGGAAATTTTGATCTTACTCCCGAAACAACCATTTGAACAATATAGGAAAAAAATTGCTCTCAAATCTAAATAAAGGATTTTCAACTCCTGAAAAATGTCATCTATTTCTCTCTCTCCATGACATTCATGCTATGCAAAAAGGAATAATCCTCGAAGCATTTCTTCTGCTCCTATTGACCCTTCCACCCCAGTAAGAGCCGAACATGGACTTTGCCTCTTTCTGAAACACCCATTGCATTCCAAACTGTGACGACAGTCTTTCAAAGTTTCTTTGCCCATAGGCATTGCACAAACAGATGATCAATTGATTTCCTCAACTCGTCGCATAAACTACATTGGTTGACAATACCCTTCTCCTTATCAAATTATCAATATTTAGTGTCTTGTCATGTACCAAGCACCACATGAAGAAAGCCACATTTGGAGGGCCCTTTCCTTCCTCAGAGTGGCCTCATTGAAATTCCCTTGCCTCCGGTCTAGACATGACGCAAGATCAATATTAGAATTTTTCCAAATCACAATATTTGCTTGCGAATGTTGCTTTCCTTGTTGCTTGTAATGTTTTCCAAACTTTTGTGGTATCTCATTTGCATCATTGTCATGTGCACAATAATTCTTGGTACTTGTTTGAATCTTTTGTGAGCATTAGTCATCTTGTAAAAAAATTTCGTGTTTTTGTCTCCCTCCTTAAGCCAAAGGGATTTGGGCTTTTGATGCCAAGTGACTTCCTCCATCTTGGCTACCTTTGCGAATTCCTCTTTCGGCTTTAATCTTCTCCTCTCCTCAATCTCAGACAAGGGCCCACCCATATGCTTCGCATCAAGGACTAAAATCTTGGATAGAATCCTGCTTTCTTTTTTTGATGAATAAAAGAATTTCAACTGTAAGCTCCCGAAGCACTTTTTTTTCCATACCTTCAAGTCTTTTTTGAGTATCTTGATTTAGAAACAAAAATATAGCTAAGGGATTTGTGCACCTAGTACCCTCCCCACCACCCTGCCACCTTTTCTTGGAATCCCTTGGTCATCAACCACATATTTTCAAATCTAAATGGAGAGGGTTTTGCTGTTGCCTCCATATTCCAATAAAAGAGTGAAGTGATCTGAGACCACCCTTTGAAGCAAGATTTGTTTTGTTTCTAGGAACTGATCCTCTCACTCCCCTAAAAACCAAAATTTATCAATGCTGGACATGCATCTGGAATTGGACCATCTGTAAGAACCTTCATGCAATGGGACTGTCCAATCTAAGCTCATTACTCAGCCTAGAAATTGTCTTGTCAAAGTTGATATAGGGTAGCAATCGGTCCTTTCTTGAGTTCCCATCTAAAAGTAACTCCCTGCAGCACTTGCCAATCCTTAGGCCTGTCACTAGTGTAGCTGTGCCTGTGACTATGTTGAAATTCCATTTCGGACTAAGGCTTTGTTGAGTAGATTAAAATTATATTTTAGACACACTTTGAGAATATGAAACTTACTTGCACTTGATGTAGGTGCACGCACGGTGTATGACTTTGTTTTAAGTAAATATATATATTTTTTAATTTTATATAAATTACCACACACATTTTTAATAAATGGCATTTAAGTAAATAATTTGTAATTAAATTGCATTTAGAAAAAAAATAAAAAATGTAAAGGTAGTGGTGGTTAAAAAGGGCATTTAAGGAATATTGAATATATAGAATTAAATTTACTCAATTAAGTGGTAATTACTAAAAAGTCCTTTTTATTTTCATGAAAAGTATTAGTAGTCGTGGCAAGTTGAGGGGTATTAATGAAAAAAAAAGCAAAAAGATTCACTAAATTTGAGGCTTCACCAAATGCCTCTAGTGTTTCATTTACATAATAGTATAGATGATGGATTAATTGCTGAATTGAGCAAATTATGAAAAATGAACAGTAAAAATTTCATGCAAGAGGGGTTAGCGGAAAGGTCGCCCCCCACCAAGACCAAAGTCACAGGTTCAAGTTAATCCAAACGCCCTACCTCAAATTAATAATATTTACTCATCAAAAAATAACTTGTAAAAATTTTGCTTTCGGATTGGGGAAGTGGGTAATTTAATAGCTAGAATTCTTATTCTTGATTATGTTTGTTTATTGAACAAGTTATGGTTCTAAGTAATTTTGCACGTATCATTTTTGTCATCCTTAAATCTTTCTATTTACTATAAGGAGGTTTCTGTTGTGCAAGCTTGCTATTTCACCATTACCTTTAGTAGTTCTACATTCTTTTTGGTGCTGGTATTCTGATGTTAAACGGTTACACATCTTAATTTGATATAGGCTGCTATAAATAGTAAAGAGATGCTGAGTAGGGGAGTTGATGACAAATATTCTCCAACTATTGCTAGTAAGTCCTTGTCGTGCTGGAAATTTCCCTTACCTTTTCAAGTGAAGATGTCATGAACTTGGGAATATTCCAGTCAAAAGGCTCACAAATTTTATATATCATTTGGATTTCATGCAGCGTCCAATCTCTTTCTAAAAGCTTCTGATGGATTTCATTACAAAAAGGAGCAGCAACATGGTAGTTCACCTGAAGAAAATGATAAATCCTGCTCTCCTTCAGAAACCATAGCCAGTATGTCTATTTTCTCATATAATATGCCTCAATTCTCCAGATTTTTTATCTTTTAACTGTTCAAATTTACATCATGATATGCAAAGCTCTGAAGAGAAAGATGTGATTTAAATAATGGAGTAGATGGTAGAAAATGTTTAGTGTTGGTGGCTTATGCCAAATGGCTGTAAAATGTCATGATGACACTACAATTATTTTTGGCTTGTAGATAGGTAAACTTTTTGAGTCTAGAGTTGAGAGCAGACAATTACATTCAACACTCCATTGGATCACCCGATGCGTGTGCACATGGAAACTGATCTCTACTAAAACTAAGTTGGGATCAATCGGGTAACCATAAAAAAGGGTTGCTATCATTGTAAACTAGTCTTGAATTAACTATTAGTCTTGTTGCAGAGCAAACCATGCATGCTTTTGGGTTGCGATCACATTTAGGAATTAGTAGAGGCTATGATTTGGCAATCCAAGGTTGGACCAATCCAATTTCAGTCCTATATAACTCTTCAATTTGAATGGAAATGAGTGAAAGGTAGAAATCACTGCCTTCTATGTAGATGGATTATTCAACGAATTTACGAGGAAATTTGGGGTGGTATTAGGGAAAGACTACTAATATTAAAGAAAAATAAAGGGTAAAGTACAAAAACCGCTCTTACACTTTACACTCGGTCTCACTAGTTTCAATTGCGACAGTCAAATCCTCACACTTCGGTCAAGCAACAATGTAGTCCCTCCGTTTATTGCTTGTTAATTGCAACTGTTAGGAAGAAGGTAAAACTATCATTTCTCCATAAGATTGGGGTTTGAGAAAAAGGGGGTGGTGACTAAGGAATTATGAGGCTGCCGGCCGGTTGCCATGGCAGTGCCAGCACCGGAAGCTAGATCAGTTGCTTGATCAAGGGCTATCGGAGTTTCCAAAACTGCCTGAAAAACGAGAGGGACAAGGGTAGAGCTGTGGAGGTCGTTTGGAGGGTTTTTTGGGGCCAAATCCACTCAGGAATTCGCCGGAATAACGTCGACAGCTTTGAGATTATTTTCCAATGCTGATTGAACAAAAACAGAGAGCATTTCTTCGACTTTAGCATGAATTATTGAAGAAATTCGAATGATATTAGGAAAATGAAAAGGAATTTCATCTTGATTCGAATATGCATGAACCAATCCAAGAGGAACCCTAGTTTCTTTACTAGTGGTGTGAATGGAGTTAGGGTTCACTTGAGTTGCAACTAGAGAAGGAGCAGAGGCGGCCAAACTAATATCATATAGGAGGGTGCCAGACTTACTATGGGATGATTGAATACGACCAAAACATGGCCGGAAGTTGCATCCACATTATTTGGAATGTTGGGCGACAGATTTGGGGATTTTTTAGCAACCATGGTGGTTACTGAGCCACCGAAAAATCAAGTCCAACCACCAAGATTGAAGGAGAAAGGTCGGTGAGCATGGGGTCCGATTCAACAGCCATGGTGGTTGCTAGATCGCCACAAAACCAAGCCCAACAATCTAAGATTGAAGGAGAGAGGTCGGCGAGCATGGGATCCGGTGGCACAGTTGGAAAGGGCCGGATGACACTGAAAAGGTAGCTGAAAAATGAACAGTGAAAAAAGTTAGAGAGAATTTTTTTTTCTTAGAGAGAGAACGGTTTTACTCTCGCCCTAACAGTTGTAATTAATGGGCAGCAGACGGAAAAACTGCATTATTGCTTGACCGAAAGTATGGAGATTTGATTGCCATAATTGAAACTTTTTACTTTACCCAAAAATAAACAAATTTTTAGCCCGAATGGTAACCCCGGGGGGGGGGGGGTAAATAGGTGCTCCAAAATTGTTAGTAAAAGTTCAAACTTGAAACAACAACAAAAATAAGAAATGAGAAAAATGCGTCAAACTCAATCAATATAAGTTCAAATAATAGTAGCAATGGAGGATAATGGAAGCTTGATCAATGAAGGAAATATAGATAAGTACATGCAACAAATGTTAAGCAGACAGAGGGAAGAAAGAACAAACACCACTATCGATTGTGGTTTGGCTTCAACCCAAGCCCAAGTCAACCACTCAAGCTCCTCCTTGAGAATTTTCACTATTCACAAATAGCATTACATCCACTAGTTTCAATAGGCACTGGTACATATTTGCACCAGGTGATTTTGTTCCAAAAACCATTCAAAAAATCTCCCTCAAAATAGTCCTTGTGTTGAGTAAAAAGCTCATAAATTTCTCCCTAGAAATTCTCTCAATATCTCAACAAGAATCAATGAGGTCGAACAACCATTTCCCCATATGATTTGCCACATGGGTATAGTAACTCTATTGAAGATAGATTGACTAATGAAGTTCAAGAGATTGAAGATGGAGAGAACCAGGATTTGAAATTTGTCTCTTCTTCAGCGATTGCTCATTTTTGAATCTTGATTTGGGTCTTTCTTCTTTGTCAATTACTCATTTTATAGTTTTGAATTTATCCGTTGTTGTGCATTTTTTTATTCTCATAAAATAGTCTTTGCTGTCATTTTTTTTTTTTTTTACTTTTTTACGAATGTGTTGCCCAATTTTGCCTGTGTCAACACATTCTTTATACCAGGTAGTTTGGTTACATTTTGGATGTTACATCATCAACTTATTTTTTGGTCTTGCTTCCTGGACAAATGTGTTGAATTATTATGGGCTTTTTGTCAACCCATATGGGCAATAATCTTAAAAATCGACCTGATTCACTACCAAAACTCAGCCTATATATAGAACTCTTAAAACATCGGTTTCTTCCTTTGTCATGTATCATCTTAATTCATCAAAATTGTTCTTGTTTGAAAATCATCTATGCTTTTGTTGTCATCAAAATCAATGGTATAAACCTAAGAAGTACAAACACTTCTTGAATGTTACATCCGTGTGTCATGTTCGTATTGGACACTGGCACTCATCAAATTATCCCTTTGCACATGCTGAACATTCTCTTTTAGGACCAAATACTCTTTGGAAACTTTAGAGATACATGTTTCCCATAATTTATAACTGTAATTTTGAAAAGAATACTTAAAATTAAATAATAAGATGAAATACAATATGAATTTATATTTATTGTTTCCTTATCCCTTACTTTTTTTAGTTTTAGGAAATTAAAGACCTAAAATTTTTAATTGTCTGTAAATATTTTTTTTTAAATTGATTAGAACAAAAGGTAAATATAAAATGTATTATTTTTTTAAGTTGACTAGTGAGCTTGGCTTAGTTGAACCCCTAATAGTTTGAACTTTAAACAAGCCACAAAAGGGCTCAAATTCATCTTGTCTGGGCTCAAATTCATCTTGTCTGGGGCCACGAACCAAGCTTGAGTTCAGTTGAGCGACTCCGTCATGGCGACATGTATTTGTGGTGCATGTGTTTTCACTGTTAGACATATGAAACACACGAGACTTAGTGCAAGTTTGAAGAAAACAACTTAGGGGCAATGATTAAAATTAAATTTGAGCATAAATTTATTTATAACTCCTTTGGCTTTTAATTTAAGATTTTTTGATAAATTTTTAATTTAAAAAATTTTAAATCATAAAAAACTTATAATAGGTTTGGGATATGGCTTTTTAAAATATGTTTAGGGATTTTCACATTCTTTTTCATACATATAAAGGTTGAGAATGAATAGTTATTTACTATTTCGATGTAAGGAAACATAATTAGTTTAAAAAGAATGAATTATTATTGTAATATT
Source organism: Pouteria glomerata (assembly GCA_035590655.1). NCBI lineage: Eukaryota > Viridiplantae > Streptophyta > Magnoliopsida > Ericales > Sapotaceae > Pouteria > Pouteria glomerata. Next base: position 14,135,973 of record JAVXUM010000037.1, read on the forward strand.
TCTTTGATATTGTATCCAACACTATTCTATTTCTTAAATTTTTAAAAATTCCTATGTTAGAGTGTCTATACTGTATTGTCTGTGTTCCTTTTCCTTGCCTTTTAGTCTAACCCTATTTTGTGCATTTGAATGCTAAGGGTGACTTGTAAAAAAATTCACGTACAACTTCTAAATTTCGTATCCCAACATGGTATAAGTAGTAGACAATATAATATTAACCTTTAACTTTCAAATAGCATGAAAACAAGTAACGTGAGAGAAACATACTTTAGAACACCAACAACTAAAACTAACAAAAGTATACCAACAACTAAAACTAACATTACTAGACATGAAAGCAAATTTATTTTATTTTAGGAAAGATTTTGTTTTGAGGATTTATTTTGACTAGGATTTTATTAGAGATTTTATAGGATTTGATTGAGAGGTATTTATCGTTAATTCAATTTTCTTAGAGATCTAATTTATCTTAGAAAATGATAGGATTTGGTTAGCCTATATAAAGGTTTTAATTGTATTAAATTGGTAGACTTGATTTATGAAGATTATTGAATTGGCTTGGTGCCCGTGTTTTCTTTCTCCAACTTCTTCTTCTTCTTACTTCTATCTTTCTCGCTTAATCTCTTTCTTTCTTTGGTTTATTCTCTTCTGTCTTACATCACTTAGATCTAAGCCTCAGTACCTTCACCTCGCTTATGTCCCTAGCACATGACCTTAGATCACCAATCACTTGAGCTACCCTTGGGGTTAGAAAGTAAAATTAATATTTTGATGTCCCTTACACCTTATGTTGGGATGAATGGTCTTGAAAAGTTGCCCTAATCACCTTGGGTCCTAACATGGCTAGTTTGGCACATAGTTGGTAGTATAACATAAGTTAATAATCATGGCTACATCCTGAAGCCATATGATAAGGCTGGATATCATTTGTGCAACCTTGGGACCATTACATAGAAATGTTTGGAGACTAATTATAGATGTCTTGAAGGACGCTGAAGGCTTATGTAGAACCATATTGAGAATGGGTATCCAAACTCCAGAGGACTTGCGAAGGCAATTCTGAGGGTTTATCAGTTACGAATTGTAGGTGTTGTGGCAAGATAAAGTTGTTCAGAAAAAAAAAGGTTCCACTTTGTGCTTAGTTTGTCCATTTCATAAATGGAACAGTTGTCTAGAAATGCGTGAAACCCAATTATTTTAGCTTATGTATAATGCTTGATTATTTTTTTGACAAATAAAAGAATTTATTTATAAGAGGCTTTAAGGGAATGCCAACCATTACAAAAACTCCTATCTATATACATAAAGCCCCGACAAAATTTATAAACACGATCATATCCTATTCTATACCCCCATATCCCAATTGTACAAGGTAGAAAAATAATCCTTTTAGTTTGTAAAGGTAACTCTATCGTTGAAAATTCTTCTATTTCTCATTTTTCAAATCAACCAAAAAAATGCAAAAATGTGCCATTTGCTAAATTTTCCTCATTCTCCTTCCTTGGTTTGAATCTCCACCAAGAAGTCAAGCACTTTAGACTATCTTCTAACATCCATCCATTGTTAGATAAAAAAAAAAAAACTACCATAGGCCCCTTTACCATTCACAATTCAAGAATAGGTGCTCAATTGTTTCCTCTCTTTACACAAACAACATTTGCCCAACATGTGGCCTCTTTCCTAGAGGTTATGTATTGTAAGTATTCTTCTTTTGGCCACACACCAACCAAAGAATGACTTTTTGCTGGCACCTTATCGTTCCAAATCTTTCCGATGGAAACACCTCCTCCTATTTGCCTATCAATATCTTGTGAAACGATTTCACATCAAATTTCCCATAGTTATTATTTGCCCATTGAACCCTATCTAACCCCTCTCCACATCTCAATGTCTATGCTAGTTCTAAGAAATATATATATTTGTTCATTTCCTAATCAACAAGATTTCTATGGAAAGTAATATTCCACCTTCAAATGCTACCATGCCACTCTAGGTAATCTTCAACTGACACTTCCTTGTCTTTTGCCAAGTAGAAAATATCCATGCATAGATCTTTTGATGTGCTTCTTGTCATCCATTATGGTGCCAAAATTCTATTTTCTCCCCTCTACCTACTTTCCACAGAAGGTTAGCTTCGAGATCATCCAATCTCTTCTTGATAACCCTCTATAATCCAAACGTTATAGTGCTATAGCCTTAGAACATTGTGGGTAATCAGATCTGGAAGGAATGATCTGACCGTTTGGGAACAATGTTAATCATCATCTATGACGGACTCATTAGAGGCTGACGGGGTGAGAATCAAGACAATTTAGAGCAACAAAGACCGTTGAGAGGGAATAGTTCAATAGGTGGTTGTGACGATGATGATCTTCTTCGGAAGGATTATATATATATATATATAAGTCCCTTTGGGCATGGTCAAGGCACTGTATTCGCATACTAGAAATTCAGCCTTGTGTTGATGCGACTTTATGTAGCAAGCACATTTCGCAGTGATCTTTCTCTATGCTGGTTGAGTAAGTCTCAATGAATTCCTTGATCCTAGCCACCAAGTCACTGAACTCCAGTGATTTTTCCAAGTGAATGAGTGGAGGTTCCCTATTGGGAAAATCTTTAAACCTCGTCCAGGTCTAAGAAACTACTGTGGTACCCCCAATAGGGGCTTCTCGCAGATGAGTCAAGCATTGGCGCGTCTTGGGTCCTGTTGATGTGGCCTAGGTACTCACAAATGCCAATCTCCCCAATCAATCCTATATTTGAAAAAGATTAATCACCTCCATAATCTCTTCCATTCATAAATGAATTTCCATAACCATTTGCCCATAAAATGTTTCAGACTTCTAACCCCTGAACCACCATCCCTCTAAGGGCAACATATAGTTTTCCAGTCAATCAAGAAATCCTTGAAACCTTCTCATAAACATCCTCATAAAAAATTTTTCTAAAGTTTTTGAGTTCCTGTACCACGGACATGGGTATTGTGATGAGCGACATGAAATAAGTGGGAAAACTAGATAGTGCACGTTTAATCATCGTCACCCTTGCTCCCTTGGATAAGTTCTTTTGCCTCCATCCAGATAACCCTTTTTGAAACCCTTCAGTCGGCCTGGCCCATGCCGTGTTGGACTTGAATGGTGCCCCTAGTGGTAGGCCCAAATATGTCAATAGTAGTGAGCTGACTTTACATCCCAAAACTTAAATAGTTCTTCCATAATGTCCACTGTTCCTTCCGATATGACCTCAGATTTTGCCAAATTCACCTTGAGCCTTGAACACATCTCAAATGGCCTTGTTGAAGCACACCTACTCCATAGGACAATCAAATTATCAGCAAATAGAAGGTGGAAGACCTCTAAAGTACCACGATTGTGGTTAACTGTCGAGAAACCTTCTATAGATCCTTCTGCCACCGCTCATTCTATAGTGTTGCTGAATGCTTTCACTATAAGGTTGCATTGATACTCTTCACGAATTGCTAATTTTGATACTTGAATTATTCACTTCCCAAATATTGCAAAACTTTCCAGATTATGTTTACAATTTTCTGAATGGCAGTGTATGCTTGATTTTTTTTTTTCCATCCATGTTCTTGGATTTTATTTTAATTTTTCCTTTATGTCTGGATTATTTTATGATTATATATTATTGTGAAATTTTAAGTTTTTGAATTCACCACCACGGTCAAACCAAAGAGCTTTGACATTCAATAAACTGAGATGTCTTATTCTAAAAGAAGGTGAATTAGTGTAACTTATCACAAATAATTACTTTCCTTAAAAATATTTTTTTGCAAAATGAGCTAGTTTGCATGTAGAGAGTGTTTTTGCCAAACTACCTAGGAAAGCAAGAGGTACATCCTAAAGTAGTAATTCCCATATTCAAAACTAATTTTTTTTGATCAATTTAAATTTATGAGGCTAGTTTGCAATTGTGGAAACAAATCCTTTGTGAGGTATTTTTGTGTTTGTATCATGCTTTGAGTTAGATATTTTAATTTATTACTAGGAGCTACGATCTTCCCTACTCCCATTGGCACATGAATAACATTTTAACCTAATACATTATTTATAAGATATGAGAAGTCCTCGGCGGTTGAAGCTTCGGGTGAATTCTACGCCGAAGAAGAAGCAGGTGCACACTACACAGAAGGAAAATGTCATGAAGAGTGGCATAAAAGAAGCATGCATTGATCCAATAGCAGACAATCTTTTACAGAGTGGGAATGCCACACCACTAATTCCTAATTTAAGGTTGGAGGAAAAAATGAAAGCAGAGGTTAGTCTTCCATTCTCTCATACTTATTTTTATATTTTTCCTGGAATTTGATCCTAGTGTTTATTGTTTATTGTCTGCATTTTATACACATATTGATGGGCAATTTATAATTGTTTCTGGTGTATTTTGAAATTTGTCGTTATTTTTAAAACATCTGGTTATGTGTGAGCTTTTGGTTAAACCTTTTTTTTTTTAAATTTTTTTTTACACTGATGCTTATTTTTTTCTATTCTAACAGTACGGCATTTTTTCCCTAAATACCTTCTCTTACTTTATCAGGAAAATGCACGTATATTTGGAGAAAGGGACATACATCCATTTTTTTCATCATGTAAAATGGCCAAGAAAAACCAGAAGAAAATAGACACGGAGAGCAATTGGTGCGCTGTTGAGAATAATGATAAAAGTGGTACCTTCTGCCCTATTCATGTATTTGAAAAGGTTCAGGTATGTTGTTTTTGTAACTGAACTTAAAAATTGGCAGCTCCTTGATTATATGGGTTTATGATGGATTGGTTTCAACTATTTAATTGTTTTATTTTTCTCACCATAGTGAGATTTGATATTTGCTCATGTAGGATGATGCTGGCTCCCTTGATTGGGGGAACTGGATACTTTCTGAAAGAAGCTTTATCAGTACCAATTGTGATCTCAAAAATATGTGTTCACCGGTTTTTGAAGGATCTGTCAGTTCCTTAAATTTTGATGACTTTTCAAAACTCTATCCAAGTGTAACATCATTGCTTCATGGTGATGCTACTCAACATGACGTCTCTTTGGATCAATCTCTTCAACAAGAACATAGCCATGCAATATTGCCTACATTGTCAGCTGGTGAGCCAATGGCACACAATGAACTCTCAACGGATATAGAAGTGGTAAATATTGCATTTTTCTAGCTGGATACATGTTTCTTTTATTTTTCCGCAGAATCTACTGTTGCGATGGTGTATGTAGTTGCTGGTTATGAGTACAGTTACTTCCTGATTTGTAAGTTGGCATTTGCAATGATCACTGCAGAATTGGCAGGATAATGAAATAGGGAAAGCTAATTTCTCATCAGGGGAGGTTTGCCTTGAGACAAACTCAGATGTTGAGTGGGAGGACAAATTTCTTCGGGAAAGGTGAGGATCCTTTAGGATCATCATAAAATCCACACATTCTTTCATTTTCTTTACTTTTTTTTTTTCTTTCTAGTTTGGGATATTAAAAGTCAAGTTTTCCTTTATATATATGTGTATGTGTGTGCGTGCGCGTGTTTATTTGTCCCTCTCTCTAGGGTACGACTTTGACCTAAATTACAATCTGTTTGGAATTTTCTTTTCAATTTTTATATTTTACTTTCAAAGCTGTTGCCGATCCAGATGTTATTTGCTTCAATCAATCTCAAAAAAGCCATCACCTTCTAAGATTTCCATGATTACTATTAATGTCAGTTGTTTTTCTTTTTAATGTTTTGTGTTGAAGGTTTGGAAGAACTCCGCCTATGTTGGGGTTTCTTGACGTAGCCGATCTCAAGCCCGGAAAAAGGAGGAGGGTTGTGCGTTAGGTAGTCGACAGCCAGCACAATATTTCAGTCGGATTTTTTTAATGGATTTGAGACCTAATGAAATTTCGTTGGGGCGTACCCT
>JAVXUM010000037.1:14189816-14218248 GCA_035590655.1 Pouteria glomerata
GCTCTTCCGATCTGATTTTGAACGGGGGTAGTGGGGTACAGAAAATAAGTAGGGGCTGAGATACCCTCAGGTCGAAAGTCCCGGAACCTGCGCAGGGTTGGTGTTTATACCAGTAGGTTAGTAGCCTACGAAATGATTCGTATATTTGGCGTATCGTAGCCCTGGACCACGATCCTAAAGAACGATTCCATGATATAACCGTGATTAATTTGGCGTATCGTCGCCCTGGGCTGAGATCCTAAAGCATGATTGAGTTGTACCCAATCCCCGTTGTTTGTGTGAAAGTGTGAAAAGATGGAAATTGTATAAAGTGAAAACCTTAATCTTTTGTGTGGTATTGGGGTTCAAAAATTATTGCATTGTTCATGGACTATATGATTTACTTTCACCATGTGTAACATGTTCGTTACTTTAATTATATATTATCTTTTTGGTGATTATGAACTTCATGCATACATCATATACATATTATTGTGAAGTGTCGTGAGCACACGCATTTAGTACTCACGCCCCTACAAATGCCATTGCGGGACCCACACAGGGGAGACCAGATGAGCCTTGAGTCCAGCTAAGTGATTTTGCAAGAAGTGCCGTAAAGTTGAGCTAATGATGTATTTTGATGAATGTATAGTTGAAAGAAATGGAAAGTTGTATAAATGTTTATGTATGTTGATTATGGGATGGAAATGGCCCTAAGGCCGGGATGTGTATATATTTTGCTTGAAGGATGTATATTTATTTTGACTTTTGGGAAATGTAATGGCCTTAAGGCCCGTTTATGGAACTTATGCCTTTAGCTTCACTTTAAGTTCCTAGCTATCAGCTTGTACTAGTTAGATTGGTGAGAATGTATGGTTTTATGGATGTTAGATTAGGAGATTGAATATTATACACAGGTTTACTTGCTACAGGTCCAGGTTTTGAACTATTTAGGCCTTTATATAGTAGGGGAGGTTTTGTGGGTCCACTACGTGACCGTTGCGTTGCTGTGATGTTATTAACCCCTATTATCATGTTATGCGTGTCTTTCACTCACCCCCCAGGTCCTTGGGCTCGGGGCATGACAGAAGCTTACTCTAAAGCTTTAAAGATCAAAAATATTATGAATTTGAGTCTTATGAGTCTATATTAGAGTCAAAGCGCCCTATGCAAACCATTAAGTTGCAAGTCCATCCCCTAAACCTGGTGCCTCTATTGTTTTTGTTAACATTTGTGATTTTCTTATTGATTATCCTCTTTTGACATTTGATCATGACGAGTCAACAAATTGTTAAAATGTATTTGAAGCGGTTGAATTGGTTCCACCATCATCTCTTCTCTTGATTATGTTGGTTTACTTAAGGATATCATGAATAATGACCTTCAGGATTGTGTAGACTTTATCAATGGAGATGATTACTTGTTTAGGGAATATTATTTAAACATTTCAAGATCTTTATTTACTGAGCTCACCGATTAGGAGTTTTTTGAGTCTATGTTGAAGTTATTCTATCATGAGATCATTCAATTGTATAAGTCCTTACTTTTAGTGCATATTATATATGTTCTTACATGCATTGAATAGTTTTTCTTACAAGTTGTATGTGACATGTCTTACCACTATTTTGTCGACATCATTAAGTTTCCTTTCATGTATCTATCTTTGGGGGATTCAAATTTGACAAGTTTAGTTGCATCATCACTCATCATTTATTTTCAACCATATACTCCACCTCTTTTTGTCATGCCCCAGGTCTCGTGACCCAAAGGGTAAATGATAAAACATACGTAGCATGCATTTAAAACATAATCCCCTGATTAGAGCAATAAAACAACCTTGTAGTAAACCCATGACATATAGTAAGGTAAAGTAAATCATGCCTTGGCTATTGCTAGGCCATCATGTTCCAACATATCTCCACCATTAATACATCACATAAGCCTTAAGACCTTTACAACTCAATTGAATAACTCCCTCTTTTAGTTCAATAATATTACAATCCCAAATGAAATTGTAACTTATGTAAGCAGAAATTTTGCTAAGTTTGGAATGGTTCATATATATGCACTTCTAATCCTACTCAAGTGCCCACCTAGTTATTTGGGTCTGCTCCTGCAACAAAATCTATAAAGACGTGAGCACTAGTCCTCTTGTGCCCATGAAACTTCATAAAAGTATATATAAAATACAAAGTAATAACATTAGCAATTTATGTTTCAATAATCCAATAATTCTAACATATTCAAAAGATGTATCAAAACTACTTATCTCAACCATTATATATGCATTTATCAAGTCTCAACATCATGACAATTATTTATCATAAAATCAAACACTATAATCATTAATCTCATACACAACATTATCATAGTATAACATTCAAGTTCCATTACCATTCATTATTAAATTCTCAATATTTAATCCAATTACACCACATCATCATATTATTACTATCATTTATCTTTCAATCATGTATCCATCAAATAAGTCATCGGGGATGGGTACATAACACTGTCTTTTATGGGACAGACCAAACGAAAATGATAAACCAAAATGTCGTCATTTAGGACCACTGTCTTGGGCCACGATTAGCTATAATAGATATCATCTTTTAGCCATAATAGATATCGTCTTTTATGGGACAAACCTAACGGAGGTTCTAAGTCTTTCAACTCGAAGGTAAATCTTAGTACCATTCATATTTTCCTGTACCCCCATATCCCTCGGCACATCATCAATCATTTGTTCTTATTTAGTTCTCATTCATTTTCTCATTAACATCATTATCTTACATAATCATAAAGCAATTAATATTATCATCTCATTAACATCATCGTCTCATTAATTCATACAACAATTAACATCAATGTAATAACTAATATCACAATTACCCTTAAACTCTAATTTTACAATATCATACTTTATACCGACCCTTTATTGGATTACTAGATTATCATACCTAAAAGAAACTCTACTTAGGTAAAATTAGCAACATTACTACCTTATATGTTCATTAGATAGAATATTTTAATCAAAATTTTCAAGTTTCAGTTTTCTAGAAGGGTTCGGGCACCCCACTGCAACTACGGAGGCCAAACATGGTACTCAGGCACACCAATAAAGACCTCGGGTGCCCTATTATAACTCTCGAGACCCAACAAGTCACCACAGGTGCCCCACTACATTTTAGCAGAACTACTCTATTTTGATCTGACCTAGAATGCAAGTTTTTGGGTTCCAAGCTTTGTCATATCCCATATATAGTTAAAAACACAATTTCTAAGTGTTATTTAGGATCTAAAAAGTTCCAAAAACCAATCAAAACTAGTCCTAATCATCTCATTCTTTTAACATTAAAACTTGGTTCAAATCTCTCCACAAACATACATATCCATATTTCTGTCCATAATCCATTCTTTCATACTTCCATACTTTTAGTTATTCATCACAAATAATATTTCCTATCTCTTTACATTTCATATATGCTAAACAAATTTAGAAATTCCCTACCTCAAGCTTAAACAAGTGAGACAAAAAGATGATGAACTTGAAGCCCTTGATTTCTAACTTTAGGTTGCTAAATCTCTTCCTCCTTTGATCCAAACTACCAACAAACCACCTAGAAAGATTAATCAACCCTTAATTATATTCCAACAAGTTAACTTATATTTGATTCAAAGAAGAACTTACCAAATCAAGATTGTTTCCTTAGTTCCTCTATGCTTCTTCTTCTTCCTCTATGCTTTTTCTCTTTCCTTTCTTGTTTGCTTTCTCCCAACACCAAAATTTTTCCCTATCTTTCCTATCCTGTACACACATTCAAATTTATATAATTTTCCAACTTTCTCTACAGCTTTTCAGACTTTTCCATGTACCTAGCTCAACCATAAAAGTGTAGGGTTAACCCTTCTACTGTATAAACCATACCTAGTTAGTTATATCACTTTTCTGCATAGATGGGGCACCCTAATGGGTAACCCAGGGACCCTGACTCTCTCAATTTAGTGTAGAGGTAACTCTCAAGTGCAAGAGGTCAGTTGCAATAGGGTTTAGGTAAGTCCTAAGTCAATCCACAGGGAGCCAACTTGATTAGAAATCAAGTGTTTGGTCTTTTTCCTCTTTTAAGCTCATTTTTTAAAAATGCTGCCAAATGGTGAAATAAAAACAGAAAATCTTTTTGTTGTTTTCAATTTGTTTTGGGTTTGAGTGATGGAACTAAACAAAAGATTATGAAAATATTAAAGAGATTTTAAAAGCAATCTTTTTAAGAGTTTGAACCCATAAGCATACGTTGAATTTCACAAAACCAAGCAACTTTAATCAAATTATGTTCAAGCACACAAGGACATTGAAACAAGCATTTGGACAAGTTATCCAAATACGAGTTGTATCACGAGTGACTAGGTTTCTAAAATACTCAGTCTAGGTTTTTGTTTACAAAGTTAGGTTTTACTTTTATCGGAGACATTGATACGGAGTAAAAGATTTCAAGAACTTCTCCTAAAAAAATCCTATACCGATTTTTCACAAGCAAAAGGGTTTCAAAATACTTAACCAAATTATGTGAAGATTCAATGCATGCTAAAACTTAAATTTTATTTGGAAGTTTTGCTCATTTGAGTTCAGATTTCTAAAACCAACGTCACCACCTTCAAGGGTTCGAAGCCAAGAATATGGTCTACCCTAACATGGCTAGCAACACAGCAACAGCAAACATGCTAGAATAAAATAGATAATAACCACGAAACAAAAAGAAAATAAAAGACGAAGAATTAAAGCTAAAACTAAAATTGAAAATAAGATTAATGAAATTAAACGAACTTAAAAAAGTGAAGTAAGAACCCTAGGTTAAGTGACTTGAACTCACTCTAAGTATGGAAGTGCAATCGAAGAAGTCAGAAGTCTTTTTTTTCTTCCCTTTCAGAAAAATGTCAGGACTCGAATTTATAGAAGTACAAAAAATAGGGGTACAACAGTCTTTTTACAGAACAAAAGAAAACCGAAAGTCACCCAGGTCAGGCACCCGAGATCCGAGGTGGGGCGCCTAAGCTACTGTTCACCAAGTGTTCGATGAAGTTTCTGACTGAATCTACTCAAAAAACCACTTCTCTGGGGGCGCCCGACTGACAAAAGTTGGGGCGCCCAAGCTCCGAGGTGGGGCGCCAGAAGTCTTACCAAGTTACTTCTCCAAAATTTTGCTCTCTGGGGGTGCCCGACTGACAAATGTTGGGGCGTCCGAGGTTCAAGGTGGGGTGCCCGAGCTTGGTCCTCAGCTTCCAACTCCGGTTATTCTCTGTTTTTGCTTGTATTTCTTCCATTCTTTAGCACATTGAGCCTCCTTTCTTACACAATTCGATAGGTGTGTCAAAACTATGATATAATCAAGCCCTTGTGAAGATAAAACACATATTAAACATGCATATGATCAGGGTATAATGACATAAATGATGCACAATCACACCCCCTAACCTAGACTTTGCTAGTCCCTAGCAAAACATGCAGTTAAACCACGGGGGACAGAAAAAGTGTGTAGTAGAATACCCATCAATGTAACCCCTTATTCCAACAAGAATTAAAATGCAACCTAACACTAATGAAATGTCCATTTTCGTAGGAGACACATGACCACACTTAGCATATGAGGTAAGCCCTTTAAACCCCTAGGTTCCCCCTGATGGACGAGTAAGGTCTCGTGAGGGTTTGTAGTGATGCTACCCACAAACATCAATGGTTTGGTTTCAAGTGACCAAGAGTGATTAAGATCAAAGATAAGTTAAGAGCAAGCCCCATAAGTTACAAAGCTCAAATATCATGTGAGAGTCCCAAGTACTAATCATTAAAGCAAAAATCATCAAGCATGAAGTACATGAGTACCTAAATGTTTCATTCATTCCCCAAAGGTTGCAAAAGCATAAACGAAACTAGGTTTTGACTTCAAATTCTCACAAGGTATGTCACTCATAGAAATAAATACACTCATTATGGGTTCACGCTTTCCTAATAGCACGAGAGGCTATTCTAGTTGCACACAACCCCACAAGTAAATGAGTGAAATGCATTGATGTTTAAAATAGACAGCTCATAATCATGTTCCAATGCAAGAGATCCCACCATGACCTACAAGACACCACTACATGCATAATACAAGAGTCGCTTGCTTAGAATCAACTAGGTCTTTATTTTGGTTGTAACTTGGCCCAGGGGGATGGTTACCGATGGAGGATATGGAATTCAAGGCACAAGTCTCAGGATAAAGATGTTCAAGTGCATATTAGTCCCAATTCACCCATTCCCATCTCAACCCCAACAAGGATCCCAACAAGAAGCTTATTCTCTCTAAATAATACCCTTGGGGCAATTTGCAAATATTGCAATCAATGTATAAGTCCCACTTTTTCAACAAGGAATAAAGTTTTTTTTGTATTTATTTATTTAATTTTTTTCATAAATTTTTTTTAATGAATACATATATGAATTCACATCCACAATCTTTCTACTAGCGCTCACAAGAACTTACATGCTCACCCACAATCTTAAAATTAGATCTTGAAGCGTTTTCACATCCCAAGACATGTAGGGGTAAGACATAAATGATATGAATGGGTGCAGGGAACATCATATGAGGTGAAAATCATGAAAATTAAAAACTAACTAAAAATGGCTTCAAGTTGGCTCTTAGAGCAATTTCATATCAAAGATAAGACAAGAAGGCTCAAAAATCACAAAAATGGCCTAGCATCATGTCCCAAGCTCGCAAACAACTCATGCGTGCCAAGTGAATACACATGCAAGTGTGTGTGATGCATTTGGTGCATTGAAACCTACCATGAATAATAATAGAACTGTGGTAATGTTCAATCCCTCAAGAAAAGAAGTATAGACTCAAAAGCTCACCATTGAGGGGTATAAGTCTCAACCTAGTCCAAAGATGCTCAATTAACCAAAGGTATATGAAATTCACACCCAAACACCTTCACTTCACACTTGATTACCAAAAGTGCACTGGAACATGACACACTCAATTCAAGCTAAGCTTCCTATTGAACCCAAACTCAACTCACTCATCACTTGCTCACTCTCTATCACTATCAACCAAACAACAATCCTAAACTAAAAAGAAATGAATTTTTTTTTTTAATGAAATGATGATTGGTGATTGGTGATCATGCATGCGAACTCTACCCCCCATCCTGAAATAAACATTGTCCCAAATGGGAAAACCATGTACAAATGCAACCATAGGGTGCAAAATGAGCATGGTGATGGGGATGCAAAAATGAAAATGAGAACCCAGTGAGCTCTAAAATTCCCCCGAACCTGAACATTAGCATGTACCCAATGAAATATGAATAGAAAGAAATAGTTCATAAACACGACAAGGGAAAATAATGAAGATATCACCTGCATACACCATGTGAACCATTACACAACTGTAGAAAAGAGAAACAATCATAAAACTTAAAACAAAGCTAAGCAAAATAACAGGAATATTTACATGAAAAAGAGATCAAAAGTAAGTAGGATTCCATCAGAAAACCATATCCCAACAGAGTCTAAAAATAGCATTCACAAACAAACAATTACAATTCGAAAAGAAAGCTAAAGAAACAATCCACATAAAAAGATCAATTTTAGGTAGTACAGATAATACATAACAAAATGACGTAAACTGACACAAAAGCCTGAAAGACATCAAAGTCATGGACTGGATAGTGAGTCATCAGAAGGTGAATGGATGGGAGCTAAAGTATGGATGTCCTTAATGAGTGTCTCCAGTAGGTGGCGCTGAGGCCTCTGCTCAGTCTCTATCCTGTCAAGTGAGCCTCGGATGATGGGGATCTCTGCCTCAACATGCTGTAACCTAACATCCATACTATGCAAGAGATCAATCTGATGAACTGAAGGCCGACGAGGTGGCATGTGAGAGGTAAAGGCTCGGTGCTCAGAAGAAGTACCAGCTTGTGTAGTGGTAAACTAACGTAAGCGTAACTGAGCTAAACTCTTAGCAATGGTGGTCAGAGATGATGCTAGTAGGAGTAACAGTCTTAGCCACTACCTCGATGACTACCCCGAAATACTCAAGGATGCCTGTGATTAATTCGCCAAAGGGCAATACAGCCTGGCCTGTGAGGCTATTAGCTCTCTGCAAAATCGTGTCAAATATCACCAAAGCCAGATCTATGGGACTCCCAGTACCAATGGCGTACAACAACAAAGCACGCCCATGGCTTACTATATCATCATGTACCAGTGGGAAAATCTGACTGCAAGAGAACTCGTGAAGTACCCGATAAAAGTCACTGAGCTTCTTCTTGGGAAAATGTGGATGAAAACTCTAAGTCCTATATGTGTTCCCTAAGAGAGTAGAAACAAGTGCATCTCTAGAAGGACAAGTCTTCTCAGGGAAGGGGTATCCAGTGTCACCCACGCTCTTAAGATCAAGAAATGTGGCAATGGTGGATGGTTTGATACGAATTCTTTTCCCCCTTGATTTAACTAGAATTTGCCTCTCTCCTTCACCTGGCACATGGACCTTAATGTTGGCATAAAATTCCCGTACTAGCACAGGATCTGCTGAAGCTCTAAAAGTCATAGCAGTGGTCCAGCCTCTCTCTGTCATCATCTCCTGAAGTTGTAGAAAATGGGATAACCAAATCCCTCTCTCACAAAGCACTATCTGACGGCTCCAATAATTCTGAAATTCCAATTGCCGCTTGCTATTTCTAAACCTCCCAGGATCAAAGTTCACGTCATCTCCATCATCTTCATCAAAGTCATTAGAAGTAAGATTCTCGTGCTCACTCGGAACTTCCTCTTCAGATGATGAATGGTCATTCTCTTCTTCCATCTCAATGTCTTCTTCCTCAGATGAGGAAGACGGGGTAGGATTTCTGTTATGCCTTTTCTTAGAACGCACAGCTCGAGAGGAGCTTGCTATATCCTCATTCCTAACTTTCTTTGCCTTTGGCATCTCCCAAGTCCTAAGTAATCAATCAGACAACAATCACCCTCCAAATTTCTCAACCACAAAGTTTTTTCCTCTGGTGTCCAATTCAACCTTTCACTAACAAAGAAGTTTGCCCACTCAAGTTGTCTTAAATTTCACCAAATTCTTCTCCTTGACAATTCAACAAACACTTGGTGTTCACTATTCTTCCTTCCACTTTCATGCACAAAATTCACACTCTCACCAAGTCAAATAAACTCCCATTCACTTCCTAAAGTGTGTTCATGCATCAAAGAATTTTTAGCTTAACTCAAATTTTTACCCCCAAGAATGCATTCGGGTGGGGCATTTTGTCAAACACCTTGTGTGCAACTTCATTCAACAACACTCACCAAGCTATTTCATTCACTCTCATCTCCCCAAATTCAGACATTTAGCAAACAATAGAAGCAAGAGGAAGGATTTTTTTAAGAAATTTCAACCAAAAACTAACACAAGTGCAATTTTCAGCACTCACCTCCCATAACCGAAACTCATCTTGCACCCACGGTTTATGTGCAGAAATTCAATCCTTTGATGTTCATAGAAGCTAGATGATGGTCTATTTGGCCGAAATTAAGAGGATATTACCAAGGGAAGAGGTGGGAAAGTAAGTTGGTTCATGGGTAAGGAGGTTCCTAGTGGGTTCGGCCGAATGGTGAGAGCTGGGCACACCCACTGCCGTGAGTTCTTCCCAAGTAAGCAAATCTTATTTTCCTGGTCATGTGACATTTTAAAAGTGCATGTGACTTATCAGGGGCACCTGAGAAGATGGGTGGGGCACCCAACCTGTTCTATCACGTTTAACTTCACTTCAAATTTTGCTTAATTGAGGACTTGTGATCCTTAAGGCTTAACACATGCCTTACCTTGTAAGACGCAAATATGAACACTACGAAGGCAAAAGACATCTATGCTACTAAGAAAACTAACTAGACTCAAAGAAGACAAACAAAGCAAACAAAGTAAAAACTCGACTATTTACACTATGTACAACTTTTGAAACTAATGTTTATCACTCAAATAGAGGTGGGTCAGTGAGCTCCCATGTCTCAATCTCGGCCACAAACTATTCCATGTACGGCTTAAGGCGATGGCCATTCACTTTGAAAGTGGTGTTGTTGCGTGGATTGTGCATCTCGCACACATCATGCTTGGAGTCTTTGGTAATGACCAATGGACCGGACCACCTGGACCTAAGCTTTCCTGGGAATAGATGTAACCTCGAGTTATACAATAACACCTTTTGGCCCACATGAAAGGACTTCCTAACGATGTGCTTGTCATGCAATTCCTTCATCTTTGCCTTGGCAATTTTTGCGTTCTCAAAAGCATCATTTCTCAACTCCTCAAGCTCATTCAATTGGAGCTTCCTGAGAACGCCGGCATCATTTAGACTTTCATTGAATTACTGGATTGCCCAATAGGCTCTATGTTCTAACTCAACGGGTAGGTGGCAAGCCTTGCCATAGACAAGTCGGTAGGGAGACATACCTAAAATGGTCTTATAAGCTGTCCGGTACGCCCATAATGCATCAACTAATCGCAAAGACCAATCTTTGTGTGTGGGGTTGACAGTCTTTTCAAGAATTCTCTTTATCTCCCTATTTGCCAACTTAACTTGCCCACTATTTTATGGGTGATAGGATGTCCCTACTTTATGAGTCACACCATAATTGTGTAATAGGATTCCTACGGGCTTATTGTAGAAATGTTTTCCCTTATCACTTATGATAGCCTTAGGCATCCCAAAACATGAAAAGATGTGTTCTTTCAAAAACTTAACCACCACATAATGGTCATTGGTGCGAGTGGTAATGGCTTCAACCCATTTGGACACATAGTCTATGGCCATCAAAATGTACTTGAAACCAAAAGATATAGGAAATGGGCCCATGAAATCAATGCCCCAACAATCAAAGATTTCCAAAATCATCACGAGGTGTTGTGGCATTTCATTACGTTTGGAAAGAGCTCCTAATCGTTGGCACCGGTCACATCTCACACAAAAATTATGCACATTCTTAAATATGGAAGGCCAATAAGTGCCGCTTTGAAGAATCTTAGTGGTGGTTTTCTTTGAAGAAAGTGGCCTCCACAACCTAAGGCATGGCAAAACTCTATCATACTTGGGATTTCATGGTTAGAGATGCAACACCTCACAATTTGATCCCGGCAATACTTGTAAAGGTAAGGCTTATCCCAAAAGAAACTACGCACATTACGTAAGAACTTCCCCTTGTCTACCTTGGTCTAATGTGGTAGCATATGGCTGGTCGCTATAAAATTTGCAATGTCCGCATACCAAGGTGATTGAGTTTGAGCATTGGTGTTCACACTCATGATATGCTCATCGGGAAAATATTCATTGATTGGTAGGTCACTAAAGTTGGACTCATGATGTGGCAATCTAGACAAGTGATCGGCTACCACATTTTCTACTCATTTCTTATCTTTGATCTCCAAGTTAAACTCTTATAGGAGCAGCAGCCACCTAAGCAAATAAGGTTTGGCCTATTTCTTGGAAAGAAGGTATTTCAAGGCTGCATGGTCCGTGAACACTGTGACATGTGAACTTGCCAAATATGAACGGAACTTGTCTAGGGCAAAGACTACCACTAGAAGCTCTTTTTTAGTTGTAGTGTAGTTCATTTGAGCCTCATTAAGAGTCTTACTAGCATAGTAAATGGCAAATGGTTTTTCCTCATTTCTTTGCCCCAAAATAGCCCCTACCGCATAATCACTAGCATCACACATAAGTTCGAATGGTAAAGACCAATCCGGACTTTGGACAATTGGTGCGGTAGTAAGCAATTACTTAAGTTGGTCAAATGCCTCTTGGCATGATGTTCTTCATTCAAAAGGGGTGTTGTCGGACAATAATGAACATAAAGGATGGGCAATAGTACTAAAGGACTGAATGAATCGCCGATAAAAATCGGCATGGCCAAGAAATGATCTAATGTCCTTCACATATCGGGGCGTAGGTAAATTTTGGATTAAATCCACCTTTGCTTTATCAACCTCAATCCCACGATATGACATTATATGCCCCCAGACAATCCCTTGTTGTACCATGAAATGACACTTTTCCCAATTTAGCACCAAGTTGCTCTCCTTACATCGGACTAGAACCTTCTCAAGGTTTCTCAAGCACTCATCAAAACTATCTCCATAGACAGAGAAGTCATCCATAGTCACTGAATATGGTCACAACACACTTTTGAAAAGTCGCAGGTGCATTACGTAACCCGAATGGCATGCATCTATACGCAAAAGTGCCAAAATGGCATGTGAATGTGGTTTTCTCTTGATCCTCTAGTGCTATCTCAACTTGATTATACCCTGAATACCCATTTAGAAAATAGTAGAAGGATTTTCCCGCTACTTTCTTAAGCACTTGATCTAAGAAGGGAAGGGGAAAGTGGTCCTTTTGGATTACGGCATTCAACCTCCTATAGTCAATGCACATACGCCACCCAGTTTGGGTGCGTTGTGGCCCAACTTTCCTTTGTCATTTTCAACCACGATGACACCCAATTTTTTTGGAACCACTTGGGGGGGACTCACCCACTTAGAATCAGAGACGGGGTAAATGATACCCGCATCAAGCAATTTCAAAACTTTCCCTTTCACAACTTCCTTCATGTTGGGATTCGGTCGGTGCTGCATTTGTCTCACAGGTTTGGCATCTTCTTCGAGGTATATATGATGTGAACACACTAAAGGGCTAATACCTTGAAGTTCTGCCACAGTCCATTCAATGGCTCTACAGTGCCCTCTCAACACTTCCGAAAGTCTTTCTTCTTGTCCTTTCTTTAACTCAGATGAAACCACTACAGGGAATGTTTTACCCTCTCCTAGGAATGCATACTTAAGCTCACTCGGTAAGGGTTTTCTAGGAGGGCAAGGAGGACATTCCATGGATGGTTTGGGTTTAGTCAACGGTGGCTCCAAATGTTCAAAAACAGGCACCCAACTACCAATAGCCATGATTTGCTCCTCAAAACTCACAATTTCTTCTCCATCCTCAAAATTGGCTCTATCAAGAGCCTCACATCTCTCCCCTTTCATCAAAACTCTTTCCAACTCATCCTTAATGCATGCTCTCTCAAAGTACTTCTCATTTAAAGTTTGGATCAAATCCACCTCCCTAATATCCTCAAACTCTCCTATTTGCTTCCCTATCCGAAAGATGTTCATTTCTATGGTAATGTTTCCAAAAGAGATTTTCATCACCCCATTCCTACAGTTGATTACTGCATTGGAAGTAGTTAGGAAGGGTATATCAAGGATGACCGGAGCAGATTGGGTAGGATTAGAGATGGGTTGGGTGTCCAAAACAATGAACTCCACGGAAAAGTAGAACTTGTCCACTTGAACTAACACATCCTTCACTATGCTCCCTTGGCATTTTGACCGAACGATCGGCCAATTGCAATGTCACTCAAGTGGGTTTAAGTTCACCTAAGCCTAATTGTTGGTAAACAGTGTAAGGTAATAGGTTGACACTAGCACCTAGGTCAAGAAGAGTTTTATCCATGATGTGGTCTCCTATGACACATAAGATTGTGGGACATCCAGGATCTTTGTACTTAGGAGGTGTGTCTCTTTGGATAATGGCACTCACTTGTTTAGTCAAGAAAACCTTTTCCTTGACATTGAGCTTTCGTTTCACAGTGCACATATCCTTGAGGAATTTGGCAAATGAGAGATTTTGTTTGATTGCCTCAAGCAATGGGATGTTGATTCTTACTTGTTTGAAAGTCTTATAGATTTCAGAATTTAACATCTCATTTTTGCTCTTAGCTAATCATTGAGGGAAAGGTGGCTTAGGTTTGTACTCTACCGGTTGGTCTAATTTCTTACCCAAAGTTCCCTCATTTGGTTCCTTCTCCTTCTCTTTTTCATTCTCTTTGTTCATTTCTTCCTTTTTCAACTCTCCATCTTTTTCTTTCTTTTCCAACTCTCTCTCTCCCTCATTTTCTTTCTCTCCACCCCCTTGTGACTCTAACTTATCCTCAGGTACAGTGACTCTAGGATCAACGGGTTTCTAACGACCTTACTACTTCTCAAAGTGGTAACTGCCTGAACTTGCTCATGTGAAGTTATACCCGAAGAGGATGCCTCAGCTAAGTGCACTTGCCCTTTTGGATTTGGAAAGGTTTGTACAAGGAGTTTGCCATTCTGAGTGGTACTCATAGCTTGTGTTAACTTGGTCACCTGCCCCCTAATGTCATCTAAGGCTCGAGTCACTTGGCTGTTGATGTTCAACTGCTGTTGCATAAATTGGTTAAGAGTATCCTCAAGAGGTCTATTTGGTACAGGTTGGTATGTAACAAGGTTAGGCTGTTGGTATTGAGGTGGTGGAGGAGGTTGAAATTGGTTGTCATTTTTTCATGGAAACCCAGGTAGATTTTTCTACCCTTGAGATTGAGCATTAAAAGTTTGGTTTCCCCATTGGTAAGAAATATTCACTCCTTGTCCCTTATTCTGAAATGGACGGTTTTGGGGTTGGGGATTGTTAACATAGGCCTGGCCATATGCAATTTCTCTAAGCAAGGGTAGTTCGGGGCACGAGTTGGCATCATGCCTAGGTTGGTCACAAGCCACACAAATCACCTTTACTTCGATAGATTTTTCTTTGTTTTTAAGCTCAAGAGATTCAAGCTTATGTTGCATTGCGGCTAACTTAGCCCGCAAATCATCATTCTCACTCAATGCAAATTGGCCATTCTGTACGGGGTGCCTATGTTTAGAAGAAGACGGGGGTCCAATTTCCCAATCATTCGAATCGTCAGCTACCATGTCAAAGAAGTCCATGGCATCCTCCGCAGTCTTATCAAATAGTGTACCATTGCACATGGTAGAGACAAGTTATTTCAGACTGGGAGTTAAAGACTCGTGAAAAATACTCACTAGTCTCTACGGTTCAAAACCATGGTGAGGGTATGCCATCAAAAGATCCTTAAATCTTTCCTATGCTCGACAAAAATTTTCATTGGGTTTGTATGAGAAAGTGGTGATTTGTCTCCTAAAATGCTGAGTTTTCTGAGTTGGGAGGTATTTTTTCAAAAACTCAGTCTGCATTTCCCGGCCAAGTCCCTATGGAACGAGGGCGAATGAAACTAAGCCAAAACTTGGCCTTGTCCTTAAGTGAGAAAGGGAATAGTTGGAGTCAGACAACATCCTCATTGGCAGTTGGATCTACACATGTGTTAGATACTTCCTCAAATCCTCTCAGGTGGGTGTAGGGATTCTCAGAATCAAGATCATGGAACGTAGGTAGGAGTTGGATAATCCTTGGTCTTAGTGGGAAATTTCCCCTATTCAGTGGCAAGATCATACATGAAGGTGTGGTTTGCCTAATAAGGTTGAGATGATCTCTAAGCCTCCTAAGAGCTAGGGGTCCATCGTCCCCCTGAACAATTTCATCTCCATCCGTCATTGATTCAGATGAATGGGAATCAGTGAGTGAAATTGATGATAGTGTATCTAAGGGGTCGGGAATGTAAAGAAGATTTTCGTGGTCTAAATCAACTAATGTGACTCTACCGACTGCAAAATCATGTAACTAACTCAAACTCCAAAATTCCTAACAAATAAAAATGAATTATATACAAAAATAAAAATAAAAAGCAACAATAAAAAGAAAACCTTTACAAAAGGGCAACAATGGAATAATGTCACCTGGAAGTCAAAATGAGATTGTAGAAATGATGGAAGCAAGCACGTCCCGCCGCAAGCTCTCCGATTCCGTCACTACCAAACCGATGTTCCCTAGCAACGGCGCCAAAAACTTGACTCTCTCAATTTAGTGTGGAGGTAACTCTCAAGTGCAAAAGGTCAGTTGTAATGGGGTTTAGGTAGGTCCCAAGTCAATCCACAGGGAGCCTACTTGATTAGAAATCAAGGGTTTGGTCTTTTTCATCTTTTAAGCTCGTTTTTTAAAAATGCTGCCAAATGGTGAAATAAAAATAGAAAATCTTTTTGTTGTTTTTGACTTGTTTTGGGTTTGAGTGATGGAACTAAACAAAAGATTATGAAAATATTAAAGAGATTTTGAAAACAATCTCTTTAGGAGCTTGACTTCTCACCAATCCAATGGTGATGTGGTTTAGAACAATTTGAACCCGTAGGCATATGTTGAATTTCACAAAACCAAGCAACTTTAATCAAATTAGGTTCAAGCACACAAGGACATTGAAGCAAGCACTTGGACAAGTTATCCAAATACAAGTTGTATCACGAGTGACTAGGTTTCTAAAATACTCGGTCTAGGTTTTTGTTTACAAAGTTAAGTTTTACTTCTGTCGGGACATTGATACGGAGGAAAAGATTTCAAGAACTTCTCCTAAAAAAATCCTACATCGATTTTCACAAGCAAAGGGTCTCAAAATACTTAACCAAATTATGTGAAGATTCAATGGATGCCAACACTTAAATTTTATTTAGAAGTTTTGCTCATTTGAGTTCAGATTTTTAAAACCAACATCACCACCTTCAAGGGTTCGATGTCAAGAAGGTGGTTTACCCTAACATGGCTAGCAACACAGCAACAACAAACATACTATAATAAAATAGATAATAACCACAGAACAAAAAGAAAAGAAAATATGAAGAATTAAAGCTAAAACTAAAACTGAAAATAAGATTAATGAAATTAAGCGAACTTACAAAGTCAAGTAAGAACCCTAGGTTGAAGTGACTTGAACTTACTCTAAGTATGGAAGTGCAATTGAAGGAGTCAGAAGTCTTTTTTTTTCTTTTCTTTCAGAAAAATATTAGGGCTCGAATTTATAGAAGTACAAAAAATAGGGGTACAACAGTCTTTTTATAGAACAAAAGAAAACCGAAAGTCACCTAGGTCAGGTGCCCGAGATCTGAGGTGGGGTGCTCGAGCTACTGTTTACCAAGTGTTCGATGAAGTTTCTGACTGAATCTGCTCAAAAAACCACTTCTCTGGGGGCGCCCGACTGATAAAAGTTGGGGCACCCGAGGTCTTGCCAAGTTACTTCTCTAAAATTCTGCTCTCTGGGGGTGCCCGACTAACAAATGTTGGGGGGCGCCCGAGATAAGTTGGGGCGCTTGAGGTTCAATGTGGGCTGCCCAAGCTTATTCCTCAGCTTCCAATTTCGGTTCTTCTCTGCTTTTGCCTGTATTTCTTCCATTCCTTAGCACATTGAGCCTCCTTTTCTACACAATTCGATAGGTCTGTCAAAACCATGATATAATCAAGCACTTGTGAAGATAAAACACTCATTAAACATGCATATGATCAGAGCATAATGACACAAATGATGCACAATCAGACCCCATCATACTTCTTCGAACCAATATGTGAATTTTTGAGTTATTTCACCTATTACTCTTTAAAATTTAGACCATAAGGCATTCTTAATGACCAATGTTGCTTAATTAACATATTATCTCATCCAAAACATATTAAAAAATCACCAATTTATGTTCATGCAAAATTTAGGATATTAAACTTTTTGATAATGGAAAATTGGATTGAGTAACATTATTCTAAATTTCTGAAAATTCCCAACCAAATCAAATTGCTTTGATACCACTTGTAAATTTCAAACCACACAAAGTAAAAATAATCACACTAGAAGAACAATAAGGAAACTCTTTCACAGGGAGAAAAACTTCAATTATAGAATCCCTACTATCAACGGGTTATAAGATCCTACTCAGATTATCTACGACTCACTCGCACAAATCCTTTTACCTACTCGAAGTCTCTACAACTCCTTCGCACAAATTTTTCGCCAATCTTGCTTGAATCACTCAATGAACCCTACAAGTGAGTTTTCTGCCTTATACAGAAAGTAAAGAAATAATAAAGACTAAAGAAAGAACAGTTAAGCTCACAAAAATAAAAACTTTCTTTAGATCTCTGTAATATGTCCCCCTAAGTATATGTTCTTCATTAAGACTGAGTACATATATATAGAGTTACAAAAGGTTGTCATAATTTGGCAAAATAGAAAACTAAATTCGTTCAGAAGATATATAGCTTGAACCCTCGCGTTCCCATCATGTTGCCTTTGGACTACACTGGAATCTTACTACAATTGTAAATCAAAGGCGACGCACTCGCGCACTCCTAGCGGTCTGCCAGCGAGCTAAGGTCGTAGCTGCAGGTTTTCCGCGCCCTGCCTGCAAGATGTATTAAAATGTTTTTACGTGCCTTACTCCATGTCATACTTTAACTGGAATTTGAATCCTTCTTCAATTTGACAACTTGCTGGATTTTGATTGGATTCAGTTTCAATTTCTCTTGACTTCTTCGAATTTAAAAACTTTACAACCATTGAATTTCTTTATTAATTAGGAAACTTTCCATCAGGTTTCAATTCTTCCTTGATTCATATTTAACGTAAGATTGCATATGGATTTGCCACAAAATAACCTTACAATTTCCAATTGATGTTCTCAATAGGAATAAAGATTTTGATGGATGTAACTCAATGATGATTTCTACATTTTCTATTAACCACCTATATCATCCTGTCAAAATTTACATGTTAAAGATATTGAACTACTGTATATCCTTAGCGATCATGTACCAAATGCAATTATTTTTACATTGCCATGTTATATGAGTTTTGTCATGATTTGAAATGTGGAAAAATTGTTACCTTGTCGAGGCATCTTTGGTACTCAAATATTGTCTGTAGGTTATAA
This sequence comes from Pouteria glomerata, assembly GCA_035590655.1. Lineage (NCBI taxonomy): Eukaryota > Viridiplantae > Streptophyta > Magnoliopsida > Ericales > Sapotaceae > Pouteria > Pouteria glomerata. Next base: position 14,208,479 of record JAVXUM010000037.1, read on the forward strand.
CAATATTTTTATGTCAGTTCCAATTCCTCCACGTCTTTGCCTCTCTTGTAGTATTCATCTGTTGTGGTATCCATCTATGTTTAATGTTGAGGATCTTATTTTCCTTTAACTTTGAAAATGTCTTATCAAGTAGAAAATGCGACTAGATACTAGTGCATAAGTTTTCAATTTGACAGAGTCAAGTTCTTCTTAACCCAGGAGAGTCGATAAGGACATTAGCCTGTAAATTTATTTCTTTTTGTTATTATTTTATTTATTATTTAGACCCATTTATTTTGGCATTTATTGATATTGAGTCCATTTTACTAGAGGATATTTGGACCTATTTGTTTTGAGTTTTATTAGTATTGAGTTTATTTTATTAGCGGCCTTCTGTGTTTCGGCCCATGGATTGTAAAAGTTTATTATTTAAACCCTAATTAGGATTAATAAGATGATTATTGAATGATTGAATTATTATTTAAACCCTAATTAGGATTAATAAGATGATTATTGAATGATTGAATAAATTTATTTCTTACATTCTCTCTAGTTGCTTCTTCTTCTATTCTTCTTTTTTGCTTCTTCTTCCCCTCTGATCCTTATTCTTCGTCTCCTCTTTTCTTACTTTTAATCTGCTTTGTGCTAAATAAATAAAGACCCTGAAATTTTGACCTTTATTTTTAATATATTTAAATTTAAAAATTTTAATTTATTTTATCCATTTAAAATTTTATTTAATATACGAAGTTTTGTCTTAAATAAAGTATGTGTGACATATGTTATTATTTAAAATATATGTATTATGTTAATATATGTGGGAGCATGTTTATATTTTTATACTATAGTTTGGCTATGATTATTTTATTGGTCAAGGAGAAAGTGAAATCCTATTAGTGGGAGATAAGACAAGGCCTATTGATTATTTGTAGATGTTAGGGGAGGAGGTCATAGGACTACAAAGTTTGAATTTGGTCAATAGGATTAGAGTAAATTGATGATACTTTTATTATGGGTTCATTAGACTAAGTGGGAATGGGAGGAGTATTGGTTGGAGTGTTTTTATTCTTTACAAAATACTAACAACTTTTACACTCTAAGAGTTTCCACTAGAAAAGAAAAAAATTGAGTTTTCCTTCATTGTGATTTTCCAATAGTCAGAGGGGGGAAGAGAGAACTATGTGGTTGCTTTCGTATTTTCATTGAGGAGTGTAGAGATTCCCCTACATTGGAAGATTACTAGCTCGAGTTCGTATTGGAGTCGTGTGTAGCTTGGAGCTAGAGTCATAAGAAAATCACTCTTTTATAAATTACTTTTGATGTATATAAATCGAGGTAGGTGAGGTTTATGTATTAAGGTGATTTTTCTTGGTTTTGTGGATATGAGCATGATATATATGCATATTGTTAGAGATTTAAAGTCATATTATTTTGGATGGGGATAATGTTTAACATGAGTTGTTATAAGGGAATATCCATGTATTATGAATCCATACTTTTAGGCATGATTAAAGAAGTGTATATGATTTATATAATTTCATGTTTTGATCATGAGTTTAACAGATCCATGCTTGTTTATGGAGAGAGAGTTTATATGATTTATGCTCATATTTTGGCTATTATTTTTTCATGTATAAATATGTATTTTGGTTAGAAAAATCATGTTTTGACTTTGCAGATGGAATTTATATGATTTTACATTCATAGTTTGATAAGAGAAATGTATTAAAATTGAAAATACTATTTTTTATATAAAACAAGAATTTGTAAAATTAAAAAAAAAAAAAAAAAAAAGTAGCAACTGGGCGCTTAAACTGCCTTTAAACGGGTTTTCTATTAACTTGAGTGCTCAAACTACCTTCAAGCGGGGGAACTCGAATTGCCTTCAAGTAGATTTTTATAAAATGAAAAATTTCAGTACTTTTGTTTTTTTTATATGTGGTTTTTTATTAAGCTTAATTAATATGTTAAACACATGCATGCAATGGGTAACATGAAATTTAAGCTCGAAAGAATAGTATTTCATAGGGCTTATTAATTTAAAGTATGAACACAAGAACTTAACTTAGGATAAATTCTTGTGTATGGTGTGTTGTTGTTAAAGGATTATGGTTGAGATTTGATTCTTGATATTGAGGTCATAAAGGGTACTAAAAAGAGTAGGATTTATAGCCCAAGGGTCAAAATCTCCAAAACTTACATCAGGTGGTTTAGTATTACCTATAGGCTAGAAACCTACAAAACATATATACGACTTGTATTAATGTATATTAGTATCGAGACTACTGGACCGATTTGGCTATTAAGGCAAGATAAGATGAATTGGGATTGTAGGACCAGTGTCATAGGTTATGATGAGGTGGATTAGGACTACGGGATAGTGGCCAAGAGTTATGATGAGTACATCTGAGATTGTAAGATTAGTTGTACCTCACGACTAAGGCCTAAGGATTTATTTCAGGTTTAGTTCTGTAGTCACAGACTAACTTTGTAGAGTACCAAATCCATATTATGATATTGACATGTATGATTGTGATAAGGTATGTTTTAACATGAGACTGCGGGATTAAGGTTAAGTAACTATAAAATTTGAGCGATATGACTTGATATGGAAATTTAGATTAATTATATATATGATAAGTTTTCAACTTTTTTTAAAAAAAATTGATTAAGTGTTGATATCTTGGCATAATTAAGAATAATGTCTTATATGTATTGTTTGAGCACACATGCGTTAGTGCTCACTCCTTATAGTTAATATTGCAAAAGTAAATGCTCGTGATGAGCCCATGAGTTAGATTAGTTGGTCTTGGAATATTTTGATGGATTATTTACTTTACATTTTCATCTTTTGTTTGTAATGTATTGGATTATAGTTTTGGACCCCTTTTTAAGGCATTATTGTTGTAGCCCATTTAATGGTGATTTTGAGAGTTTGAGGTGTTCTATTTTTGAATACAAATATTGATAATTCTCTTCCACTTTTATATCATCTTACTTATGAGATTGATGTTTATTTGTGGGTTTGTCCGTACATCCCCAGATTGTGGATTTTGGGGCATGAAATGTTATCTGATGGAAATAAGAAATTTCTTTGGTCAAAGATGATTTCAAAATTTGAGCTATCATCCATAATAATTTTAATTATTCTTTACTATCTATGCATATTGTGCCAATTTAATTTCATTCTTTACTATCGATCGTTTTTATATATATTTTATTTGAGTACATATTCTTACTGTATCTTAACTCGATATAAAGTTTGCATATAGTTACAATTTCAAGTCGGACTAGAAAATGAGGTTCTAGATGAAACCACTAACACCCTATGTACCTCGTTATTATACAATAATATTTCCTATACTCACAAGTAAAGTGTAAAAGTGGATGACATCATGTTAAATGACAAGAAAACAAAATTGCCCTATCTTCTGTTGTTATGCTTTTCTCTCTCTTCCTCGTTTTTCCACTCTTCTTCAAATTCTAAGTATATAATCGCAAGCCTAAGAATTTTTCTTCAAATTACAAGCATATAATCACAAATTTAGAAAAATATTTCACAAATTTAAAATCTTTCTCAGAGAATATATATATATATAGGCGAAACCCAAAGTGAATTTGGAAATGCCATAGATTGAACAAATTTAACCCTCTAAACCCATAAATTTTTTGTTGATGGGTTATGTGAAAACATGACCTTTTTAAACATTTTAATTTTTTGTTTCAATGAACTCTCCTCATCTCTCTCTCTCTATAATACTAGCAAATGTTCGTGCAAAGTACGGGCTGTCTATTCCCTAATTTAGTCTTAAAGTTTTCTTTGAGATTTTTTATCTTGTTTTTATTAAAATTTATTTTCTTCAAAAGCTACAATTTTAAAATATATTAATCGCATTTAAAAAAATTTAAAAATTCATGCCCATTTAAGTAAAAATTATCTATTTAGATAAAAATATGAACAAAAATGTTAGTATTTTTATTTTTTTAACTTTTAATAAATGTTTTAATATTTTTTTTATGAATGTGATTAACACGTCAAAAATTTAAAATTTTTGAAAAAAATAATAAAAAATAAAAAATAAAAATAATTTTGCTTCCTTATTATATAGATATGCCAAATTCAAATTCTTTTGCTTCCTTATTATATAAATAATACAAATAGTGTGAAGATGAATGTATTTAAAATTAATTATTTTTATTTATTTATTTCTATTTATTTTACTATTTATTTAAAATATGTCAAGTTTTTGTCTCTCAAAAAAAAGTATCAACATTTTTTGCTTGGCACTCCCTCCTTATGTCGGGAAAAAATAGAAAAAACAAAAAAGAAATGACATTCCGTTTAGCATCCACCTCTCCCATGCCACGTATACAATGGTTAAATCAATAAATAAATCAAAAAAATATTATTTTAATTTTTAATTTTTAATTTAAGTACCTTAAAATTAAATTTTGAATATATTTTTTTTTAAGACAGAAAAACTTAGTTAATTTTGTCTAATATGCATTCATATAAAAAATAATTTAAAAACATTTATAAAAAAAAATCTAAAGTGAAAAGAAAATGAAAAAGTATATTTTTATGTAAAGTGACTGAAAAGACAATTAAAGTAGATAGGGAAAAAGTAATATTGACTACGAAATAAATAAAATGGTTAAAAATATGTCAAATTTGAATTCTTTAAAATTAAAAGCGTAAAAATATATGTATTTAAAAGTAATTATTAATTATTATAAAGTAAATTAATTATTCTCATTTATTTATTTATTTGTACTTGTTTCAAATAAAAAATTCAATTTATCTTAAAAAATAATTCTTCGGCAAACCCAACCCACTTGCCCTTCTCTTTCGTCTTCTTACTCCCCCCAACCCTTGCGCCTTCTCTCTCTTTCATCCTCTCACTCCCCAACCCCCGTGCCCCCCTTTCTCTCTCTCTCTCTCTTTCTCTCTCTCTTGTCCTCTTAGTCCGACACGTACATAACGGTCAAATCAGTTGTTACGCTTTATTATATAGATTATATAGATTAGAAATTACTTGTTTTTAAAGGTACATAAATATTATTTAATATGTAAATAGCTTAATTCTAACTTCATAAAATAAACTTACATGAAAAACTATAAAAATAACCTATAAAAATAAAAATTACTAACTAAAATATGTTAAGGTAATGACAAAAAAGACAACCAAAATGAAAAAAAAAATAAAAATAATCCCGACTATGGGTTGAAAATATCCCAAATTCAAAATTTTTAACAAATTTAAGGAGTGTAATTATTAAATACATTAAAACTAAAATTTTAAGTGAAAAAACAATCTCTAAAAAGTCATAAAATTATAATTTGGCTTGTAAGAGAGCGTTTGAAACTCAAAAAAACTCAAAAAATTTCAAAAAAAGTTCAAAAGTTTTTATCTTTTTCAAATTTTAAGAAAGTTAAACTTTTTAAAAAATTCTGTTAAAATTTATTCCATTAAATTTTGACAAATTTTTTAAAAAGTTTGAGTAATATTTGTATCAAAAAGTTTCATAAAACTCTAAAAATTTTAAAACTTTTTAATTAGAATTTTGTCAAGTGTGATTTTAAAATAATTTTTTACACTCTAAATTTCAAAAAAAATTACTTTTCTTAACTTTTAATTTTATCACTAAATCAAATTACACCCAGTTCCAACACCCCCCCAAAAGTTTGCTGCCTTTTGTCTCTCTCTCTCTCCTCTACTTTCCCCAACAACTCTCTTCCGCCCAGTAACCCCATTTGCACCCTCCCCCGATTGCTACCACGCATATAAATATCATGTCAAAAGCATGTATTTTATTATATAGATATTCTTGAGGAATATATATGATTTACAGGTCTTGATAGACTTTTTGAGGGGAAGCATCATTGAAAGCCATTTTGCAAATTTATCTATAGAATAATGGTTGTTAGTTTGTTTATACTTACAGTTGGCAATTTCTCATTCTCATTCTCCAATTTACATCATACCTCAAATATCATACCTTAATTTCTCATTCTCATTCTCTTTTTTTGATTCACCATCATTGCTTAGAAAATGACATCAAAACCATGATGAACCCAATTGTGTCCCAACCTAACACCTTCCCAATAAATGACATATAATCATATTTTCACCCATCAACAGCCACCCATAACCATCCAAATAATAATCCCTTATTTCTCGGGATCGATGGATTGTGGGGGTGCTGACAGGGTTATGAAATCTATTTATTGAACCTTATATCTGTGCTATATATATATAACTTGTATCCTATGTATATAATGAAGAGGGAGGGAGCAGATGCAAATATAGTCTTTCATGGTCGCTTGAAAGGGCATGGGAGGGCATTTTGATCTGTTCACGTCTTATTATTGCTGCTTCTTTTTTCTTGTCAGATATTAAATATTTGCACTTTTATACATACATGTTTTACCCATAGTTAGGTTTAATTATTTTGTTCAACTTTGTAGTTTACTAGTGAGTACATAGAATATTAGTGCATGATAATGAGGTACAAGAGTGTAAGTTATTTTCGCCACAAAGTACAGGGGTATATATAAAGATAATTACCCCTACTTATTATACACATGTTTAAAAATTCACTTTGCAATACTTGGTGTTTGGTCATTTATGTGTTATTTTAGGCCAATAAAATATTTAAATTAAGATTGGGTAAATTTATTTGATTTTTCTTGGGCTGACTCTAGCTTGAATTAAAATTAGGTTGGACAAACTGGGCAAAACCCCCATCTTTTTCCCTTCTTTCTTCCCTTGCTTTCCTACTGGCGGCTTCCAAGAAAGAGAAGAGAGAGAAAAGAGAGAGAAGAAGAGATATGAGAGAAAGAAAGTGTGTTCTAGAGAAGGAAGATAGTTGAACTTGGATATTTTTGACATCATGATTGCCGTGTTGGTGTCAGTTTCTAGTGATTTTGCTCAAGGTGAAAGATATGGGCATTTGAAGTTTGGGAACCAAAAACTAAACCCTCTTATTTCTTTTTCTTTCTTCAGATTCGAGATAGGTGTGACTTATGTACGTGTTTTACGTATTGTTAGCATGATTTTGATATATATATATATGTGTGTGTGTGTGTGTGTGATGATTTTAGTAGTTGATGATATATGTGCCAATATATGTTTATATAAATGTTCATGAATTAGTATATACATGTTTATTCTTATTCATTCTTAAGTTTTATTGCATGATATTGAAATATATGTTGTTATTAATTATGGTATTATTTTTTAGCTTGAGGTGCTTGAAGTTTGATATTTTGTGTGTCAAATCAAGCTTGTAACAGTTCAAATCTATGCTGCAGACTGCAAGTTGCGAGAGTTGGCTTCCCACAGATATCCTTTGGGTTTCCCATAAGCTAGAGAGCTCTTTGTATTTTTCCGTGACTCAGTGCATACATCCCGTGCTCTTCATGCCCTCCTTTTTGCGAGAAGGTATTTTTGAACCGATTTGAGATCTTTTTGACCCAATTTAAAGTATTAAGATTTTAAAATATTATTATGAATGATTAAGTATAGCATATCTTTGATATAAGGTTGAAATGTTATTATTAATCATACATGGTTGAATATATCATGTGCATCGGGCTAAGTTTTGCATTATTTAGTTAGATATTGTGATTATTGATTGGCCGAGAGTGCCGTATTTATATTGTTGATGTGTCAAGACACGGGTTATACGTATAAACAAGATCTATTATTTTGAGAAAATGAGATCTTAAAAACACTAGATGATCCCCAGTCAGTATATATGATTAGAGTTTAATCATTTGGAGTTGGAATATTAATATTGAGATAATATGATTATAAAATTTCTCCAGACTGTAGTTGAATCCTACTTGAGCTAAGTAGATACCTGATTAGGGGTATAACTCAGTTCTTTAGCAGAAGGGGTAATAGAAGGGCTTGGGGGTATAACTCGGTGCTCCTGAGTCTTATAGCTGTGGGGATATAACTCGATTTCTCACATATGATATATATATTGAGACATCGAGCGTTAAATAGTGTGGTTGGTGATTTCGCGTACTTTGTTAAACATCACCCATCTTAGACTAAGGTTAGGGTAGATGAAGATTAGGGAATGTATTGGCCATTACATTACATGACATGTGCATTGTTATATTATATTTTTATGGAGATTGTTGTGAATTATATTATATGTTGATTATTATTCACTCATACACACTTGCATAGTCCTACTTATTAGGTAAGTTTGTTCAGCCCATCTATATTATAAACGATCCAGCGAGTAAGGGTGTAGCCACCTGGAGTTGAGTTGATCAATGGATTGGCCAAGCATATGATGTATTTTAATGTTAGATTATTGTATTTTATTTGTCTTATCGAGTTGTGAGTCCCAAACTTATTATATTTAAAATTGTAATAAGATTATGTTTATTTGGCTGTATAAGTCTTAGATGATGTCACCAGGGTATGACATTGGGTTTATATTTATGATGTCATATTTATTTATATAATATAAAAATGAGGGATGATTTTAGATACTCTGATTGTTATTGTTATATTATGACTTGACCTTGAAATATATTTTATTTATTTTAATTAATTTTCATAATTTCATGCCATTTGTCCAATATGATTTAAGTTATGAACGGGACATGCTTTCAAGTGTTATATTTGAAGGCATAATTATATTGATGAGTTATACATTACGTGGTGCATGATTTGTCAAAAAAATCAAAAAAAAAAAATCTAAAAGTGATATGTAACGAAATTTGTTTATAGAAAATTAAAAAAATTAATAAATGTTAAAATTTTTTAGTATTATTTTAATAAACCAAACGCTGCGTATATCTCAAATTTTAGCCAACATATTAAATAATAAGTTTCCTTTAATGATATATCAAATCTTATGGTGTTGTACGTGTTGATATTTTCAATAAATTTATGTCTAATATTGTCACTTTAACTTCATCTGATGGACCAGCGTCTTAATTTAGAATTCAACAATAAGACTCCAATTTATTTTTAGAAAATAAATTATATGTACTTAGTGATTTTAGTTTTATCTTCTAGTATAAATTAATTTTAATATTTATCTTAATCCGATGTAATTTTAATACTTATAATAGTATAAAGAAATAATAATTCGTAGGAGTTTCTAATATTATTTATTGAAAGAACCAATTGAGATGGACTCAATTTTCTCAACAACAAGATATTTCACTCATATTTAATTGAAAAACAAACGCACACAATTAATGAATACTACTTCCAAGCTAATTTCGAACAAATTTTTAGATAGCCAGTGCACACAATAAAAATATGTAAGTAATGCTGCCAATTTTAAGAATTTGAAAAATAAAAATTCCATATTAGTTAGTCATTAGGTGATTAATAAAAGAAGGAAACTAATTTTGCCAAATTAGAATAAAAAAATATAACTAAATAATTTTATAAACATGTCACTATCTTACAAAGTAATCATTATCTCAATAACACATAAAAAAGAATAAGTACTTATTCTCACGGGGGAAAACGCTTTTACTAAATATTCTTATAGTTTTATAGAAGTTATCTTTTAAAGAATAATTACTTATTCTTTAAACTTTTATATATTTTGGGCTTTTAGGATTCTACATTTTGATGTGTATTTTTTAATATTTTAGGCTTCTACTACAATAGAAGGATTTTTAGGGTTTTAAATTGTTTAATATACTATTTTAATTTAAGATGCATAATTCAAAATATAAATTTAGATACGAAAAATTAAAAAAAAAAAAAGGGACAATAGAAGGTTTTTTAGGCTTTTAAATTGTT
>JAVXUM010000037.1:14243806-14255056 GCA_035590655.1 Pouteria glomerata
TGTTCTCCAATGCTCTATCACTCAACCAACACATAAATTTATTTAAATTCAACTCCGAAAGGTAAACACACTCTCATTTCATTAAGTGAATTCCAATTACACCGAAGGTGAGGGGTATTACAACCATCACTGTCACACCCTGAGCCCAGGGACTCGGGGAGTGAGTGAATAACACACATAACATGAGAACTGGGTTAACAACATCAGAGCAACGCTGCGGTCACGCAACGGACTCACAAAACCTCCCCTACTATATAAAGGCCTAAATGGTTTTAAATCTGGACCTATAACAAATAAACCTGTGCATAATATTCATCTACCAATCTAATATCCACCAAAACATACATTCTCACCAATATAACTAGTATAAGTTGATAGCTATGAATCTAGGAGGAAACTAAAAACATAAGATCCATAAACGGGCCTTAAGGCCATTACATATCCAAAAGCCAAAAATAATATACATCATCCAATCAAAACCAATATACACCACTCGGCCGTAGGCCATTTCCGGCTCATAATCAACATACATAAATCTTTACATAACTTTCTATTTTTTCTTTCAACTATACATTCATCCAAAGAAATAATTAGCTAAGCTTTTTGCGGTCCTTCTTGCAAGTCACCTAGCTGGACTCAAGGCTCGTCTAGTCTCCCCTGTGTGGGTCCTGCAAGGGCATTTGTAGGGGTGTGAGCACTAAATACGTGTACTCACGACACTTCACAACAATATGTATATGATGTATGCATAAAGTTAATGATCACCAAAAAGGATAATGTACATAAAAACATAGTGTAAGCAAATAAATAAATCCATGACAATGTAGCAATATCTGAATCTTAATAACATGCAAGAGTTTAAGGTTTTCACTTTATATAACTTCCATCTTTTCACACTTTCACACAAACACCAGGGTGCGTACAACTCAATCGTGCTTTAGGGTCTCAGCCCAGGGCGACGCTACGCCAAATGAATCACGGATATATCACTGAACCGTACTTTAGGATCGCAGTCCAGGGCGACGTTACGCCAAATAAATCATTTTGTAGGCTATTAACCTACTGGTATGAACACCAACCCTGCGCAGGTTCGGGGTCTTTCAACCCGAGGGTATCTCAAGATCCTTCCTATTTTTCCGTACCCTACTATCCCCATTCAAAATCAACAAATTTTATCTTTTTAGCACATGTACGTTTATCGATCATCACTGCATTCAACCATCATTATCAATTATGCATCGAGTTACAACATTGACTTAAACATAACAAATGGAGTCCAAATATAATGCCATTTGAACCACTTCAATTTTAACTCGAATACATCATTTTAATCAAGAAAAATTTCAGTTTTTGCTAAAGAAAAACTTGTAGCATTTTTTCTCCATTTTTTTTGCATGCAATGGTTCACTTTAAGCCACAAAATTTTAGAAATGTTGCAAGAGTGATCAAGGTACTTTTCATGCACATTTAATCAAGTTTCTAGGCTTAAATGAATGTTCAATATACCACTTATTACCAAAAATTTCCAGATTTCAATTTGAGGCTAGATTGAGCAAGTTAGTGAATTCTCAAGTCACCATAACTACTTCCAACATCTCTAGGCTACTAAATTCATTTCCATCAATTCTAGCTCACCAATTTAACACCATATAAGCCTATGTTATTCATACATCTCAAACCACCCTAGATCATCTAATAGTTCATTTCTAGGTTCCAACACATCCCAACATAAGGTTTGTTTCAAGAAGATCATCTACAACCAAATATATATTAAGGAAGTGAGGTGTCTCCCTACCTCTCCTTCTTGGCCGAATCTTAGAAGGGTTTTAAGAGAGATTGAGATCAATTCTTTAGGCTCCAATTTGAGGTTATGAACTCCTCTTTCAAACTCCTTCTCCTTTTCTTTAAGTTCACCAACACACCTTCAAGGTAACCAAGTTTTCTTCTTAGTTCATCTTCACAACTAGAAACAAAACAAAGCTTCTTTTAAGTAGAACTAGAGCAAGGAGGGCTTACCAAAAATTCAAGAAGCTTTCGTTTTTCTTCTCTTCTTCCTCCTTTCTTCTTCTTTCTTCTTTCTTTTCTTTCTTCTCTTCCCTTTTCTCCCTTGGCCGAATGTTCTCCCCTTTACTTAGCTCTCAAGAGTTGTTTTGGAAATGTTTGGAATGGTGGAAAGCATAAAGGCCGAATGCCTTTAATCCTCTCGGGCAAGACTTGGCTTTTAATCCTCTTCTAATTCCATTTAGCCAAGCTAGTTTCATTTCAACCAATTTCTTTCAACTCTCTTAACCAATTTTAGTTCCCCAAACTAAGTAGTTTCCCATGAGCCAATCAAGGTCTTCTACATGTTCCCTTCTCAACTTAGCAAGATACATATATATATATATAATCCTCAAGTGGCCGGCCAAGCCATTATTCTCCATGCATTTATCCCATATATATATATATATGTTAGCAAGCAAAGTCTTCTCATTTAATGACAATGGTCCCACCACCATTTAATACAAATTTCCTACCCATAAGAAGCCAAATAAAGAATAAAACAAGGTTTATGGTCTTCCAATTTCTCTTGGCCGAGCTTCTTCTTCCATGACCAAGGCTTGGTCGAAAGGGTTTGGTGTTGACTTAGTCAACCTTTAACTTCCACAACCTTCATGACCGGACAAAGCTTGGAGGGCAATTCTGAAGTAGCTCAGGGGCCCGCCTGATTGGAGCTCGGGCGCCCGCCGAGGGCATAGACAGCTCGGGCGCCTACCTGATTTGGGCTCGGGCGCCCGCCGAGACCAGTTCCTGCCTGAACCCTACAGTCCTCCCAACAACCACTTGAACCAACCAAGCTAGTCTCCAGGCACCAATTTAACATCTAAACTTATCCAATTTCAATTTAAATGATATTTCCATTCATCTCATGAACCCAGGGTATTACAACCACCTTTGCCACCAGAGTCATTACAGACCCCTATTACTTGACCTTTACTAGAACCATCTAGACTAGCAGGATGCATAATCGAGTCACAATAATCTGACACACATTCACCTAGACCAAACCTAAGCTCACATATCCTCAAACACTCACTTAGCTACTTCATAGCTCTGCACTTCCCTATCTCTCTCTTTCTTTCTAAAACCCATAAACTAACTCACACACAATCTATCAAAACCAAATCAGGGAATAATAAATGAGAGGAGCAAGTAAAAGGAGAGCTGAGGCTTCTCTAAGAAGCCAAAGCACACGGGATATCCATATGCATATATATATGTATAAAACTTGAAAGAAGTAGGAGACAAGATAGTAAAGCTAATACAAAGCCTATGCCTATGAGAAAGGAGATGTTGTGCGCACGTAAAGCATGTAAATAGGCAATGCACACAAGAATGCCTATTCCGTGCGTACACCAGAAAACCATACTTTGTGTATGCGTTAAAACCATTTATGTGTGCATGCTAAACACCTAAGCACCATGTGCATGTGAGAAAGTGCTCATGCTAACATTTAGACACCCCGCGAGAAAGACATTTCCATGCACATGCCAATAACCATCTCAAAAAACTTTTAAGTATTGAGCCTAAACTCAACCACGATAAAAATCTAATCTGAGCACCAATCCAATAAATTAATTAAGACACAAATAACTACATAACAGTACATATACCCTAAAAATAAATACAAAAATATGAGCCATTATAGTACATAAGATAAAGCATACCTCCATATTAATTAACCATTTATATAACAAATTTGGTCATTGATGGAACTTTTATATATATTTCAACGGTGGACTACTCCGGGTGGGACCTGTCTGTGCCTTTAGGCACGGGTGAATACTAGTATATATATAACAGTGGATGCAAATGATATGGTTGTACAACTCTATTCTTTATTCACCTCAAACTTTATTCTTGAATGAGTGATACTTAGTAAAGTATGCGAGTTCATTAACTACATTGTTTTAAATAAGAGTAAGGAAAACTAGGTAATAATTAGTTAGACATATGAAACCACCAACCACACCATTTTATCCAGCTAACTGGAAAACTTTCTTCCTATATATGGTCCGTATCCTCAATATATAATAAATTAACATAGCCTCTCAATGACTCTACTATCGTATCTTGCAATAGGCATTCACTTGTAAAAAGGCATTGGTTTACAACTTGGTCAAATCAAAATTTCAATATACGTCCCATTACTGATGATTAATCTTAAGTCATATTTACCGAATGGAAATCATCTAATATTTTCAACTCATTATCATTTTCATGAAAATAGATATTATCCATAGATATGATTGTGGCCATGGCACATCAACACAGGTCCTATCATAATAACCACGTAATACAACCCTAACCATTTGCACAAACTATGCTTAATCACGTAGAACATTGAAAATATACTCTCATCATAACATGTTCAAAATTCAAGAACATGATAAAAATAAACCATAATAATCCATAAGGAGATTTAGTGATTTGTTTTGTAATATTTATCAAAACAATACCTAAGTGAGAGGTTTTACTTATCTAAACATTTAATTTTTATAAAAAAAAAAATTCTGAATCTACCTAAATCTTGTAAAACATCGCCAAGGAGTTGTTCGAATGCACCCCCAAGGGCCATTCAAACAAATTTTGGCAAGGACCAATCTCTATCATAGAAAATGGGCTATTTGAACATGGCTCATCAGGTTGTTTGGACAAATTTTATTCTTCACCCGATAACGAACTTCAAATAATTTTAACTCATAACTACAAGTCTCAAATAGAACAATATATCAATAATAGCATATAAATAACTCATATATATATATATTCTATCAACCATAAACTTATGAATTTATTAATGAATCTCAATATTTTTCATATATATACAAATGTATAAACAACTACAAAAATTTGAAAATAAATACTAAGTATTACAAAATATATTTATGTATCATTAGATTAGTCTAAGTATGCATTAATAATTTTTTTTAATTCTTGTTTATGTGTTAAACCACATTGATTTACTATTAAAAGTTAAATAACATCAATAGAAAAATAAAAATTGAAGGTTGACATTGACAATCCAAGTAAAGTTGAAGGGCATAAATAAAAATAAATAAAATTAAGATTAAAGATGATAATAAATTTCTAAGTAAAGTTAGAGGGACAAAATAACTATTTATCTTTTTTTTTTTATTGATCTCAAGAAATAAACTATAAATATGGTAAAGGAAGAAAAAAGAAAACTATTCGTCTCAGCCTCAAAAAGCTTGATTGTTTTTTATTTAGACCGTGAACATTCATAATTCAATTAGTTACTTAATTTAACAAGTTTTAATTCTACATTGTGTCTCAACTTTTTTTTTTTTTTTTTTAACAACACTATAAATTAAAATTGAATTTTTAAGAAAACCGTCACTATTTTTTTGGGTCATTTCAGTTACTTTTTTTTTTTTGTTGAGAAATTCAAACTTTATAATTAGTTAGTTGATTGCTGCATATTCTTCAAAATTTTAGTTGATAATAGAAGTCTCATGATTTCTTGCAACATTTTTAAAAATTATGTCAATGATTGATTTATTAATTATTTTTCATTATTGAGAAAAGAACGGTCCCTACTATTTATTTATCATATGATCCTTGCCACCCTCAAAACCCCAGAAAGAGGTTCCGGGAATGATGATGTTGTATGAAACTTTGAGGTTTAATTTTTGTGTTGGCAAATTTTTAGTATAAATATGGTTATAAATCCTACATCCAATAGAAGTTTGATGGTAATTGTTTAAGAAATATTGAATTGTAATTTTATTAGAATTTCAAAACTTATTTGTAACTATTATGGACATTCAAATTTAGGAGATTCTTATTCTATTATTATTGAGATTGAGAGAAGTTAAAAAATTCATGTGTACTAGATAATTCTTGTACGTATAGTTATAAAATTTCTTAAAGTATAGATTAATGTGTCTTAAATCTAGACTTAAAAGAATGAATTAGAGCATATTAAATGATTCATTCATTTAAGAGTACCTATTTCAAGGTTCAAAAGTTATCTCAATAGCCCTTAAATGATTGTTCCATTGTTCGTGATTTTTATCATGTATCGGTGAATGTGTTTACTTTTATTGGTGCACTTAAATTTTAAAAATTTTGTATATATTGGTTCAAAACTTTGTAATTAAATTGTGTATAATAAAAATTAAATCTCCGTAATTGGGTAATTTTTTCCCTTGGTTGTAAAAGTATTTTATAGTTAAAAAACTTTATGTTCTCTCTTTATTCACCCTTGCAATTGTTGGGCTGATTAGATTGATTTTCACTAGCAAGAATGAATTTTCAAAAACATTCTAGGAAAACAATAGTGCTAATTAAATTGTCTACAATTCATGAAGTAAAAAGTTTTGTAATTGTACTTAATTCAGAGATCAAAAGTGAAACAAAATAGCAAAATTTACACAAACAATATAGTTACTTATTGCTTATCTTCGGTGATTTTGGTGCGATTGAAATAATTATATAATCTCATAGCTAGGGTAGCTATGCTTTCCAAGATTATAATTAATTAAATGTATTTAGAGTGGTATAAAATTGTATAAAATTTAAAAAGTTAATATCTCGTTTTTTGTATTGTGAGTAAAAAATTTAAATTTTATAATCTCGTAATTCGTATTTGTAGAGATTTGTAAATATTTATAAAAATTTGTAAAAATTTATAAGATTTTATTTTATTTTGTATGACACCAAACGCAACTAATTAATATATTATTCTGAAAAGCATAGTTACTCTATTTATGTGATTAAATGTATATAATATATAAGTGTATCAGTTTTTTATGTATACTTTTCCATGCACAAAACTTTTGCTTTGTAAATCGTAATCAAATTAGTGCCAAAGTTTTATGAAAATATTGGTCTTTATTTATTTATTTGTAAAAATAAAACAAATACTATTATTTTTTCCACCTCTACCCTATTCTGAGAAGTTCCAAGCACGCATGACAACTGATGAGAATATGTTAAAATAATGGGAAGAATCTGATGTTAATGTAAAGAAGTAAGAAGGTACAAAGAATCCACAATACCATCATCAAAAATCAGACTTACGTGTTTTACTATATCTTTCTGTAGTAAAGGCCACAACAAGCCAGTGATTCCCGTGACTTTACCCTGCAATAAACAGATAACAAAATTATTGCTTTTCATCGTCACTCTCGCCCAGTCCTCTCTCTATCTCTAAATATATAATATTCTTTAAAGTGAAATAATACATGGCAAGGCTGTATATATACATATTTGAGATACAGTGAAAGCAGGGAAGAAAAGGGCTGACATAAAATGCCAATAGGTTCAGGGTCATTGCTGAGGCAGCTAAGTGGAGGAGAGAGTTGGAAATCAACATCAAAGAGGTGGGTTACTGGGAGTACCATTAACATGTTTGGCGGTGGTGAAGGGAGTTCGGAGCAAATGGAACTGCTTGGGATCGATGGATCAGGCGGTGGCGGTGGCGGCGTGGGGATGAGGAAGAGAGTGATGGTGGTGGTGGATGATTCCTCCCATTCAAAGCATGCGATGATGTGGGCACTCACACATGTCACCAACAAGGGTGATCTGCTAACTCTTCTCCACATCATTCCTCCTTCACAGGAAACCCCATCTAATCACTCTTCCTCTTACTCCCCTCACCTTGCTACCTCTCTTGGCTCACTTTGCAAGGCTTGCAAGCCTGAGGTATATATATATATATATATCTTAACTTTTTTACTACCCATTTCATTGCATTATTACGTTTTTCCAATGGATCTGTGCTTATATGCATGTGTATATACGGGTCACTAGAATCAATAGATCAAAGTTAGGGAAATGGCTCGGATGGGGTTCTTTCTTTGTTTCCATTTCTCTCTGACTGATAGATCTAACTTTTGTGTTATGGTGTGTGAGGGAGAGAGGGAAGGAGGGCCTTCAGCATTGTGGAATTGATAGATCCCATTCATTCCTTTTCTTTTTCTTTGAACTTTTTCAGTTTTCTCTGTATGGTAATCTCTTTCTTTTTGCCTCCTTAATTCCTAATTTCCATTCTTTAGAGGAAGACTAAAAAGCAGCAAAAGTAAATGACTCTACCCTCCGTAGTCAATTTCGGATTCGGGTAAAATGTACTTTTAACCAACAGTGCATATTTGGTATATTTTTTAACTGGTGATAATAAATAATAATATAAATTATTCAAATCACTAATGTCATTAAATCGTTCTACTGTGTTTCAAAATTAAAGGCTATTTTTACGAACTGACTCTGCTTTCAATCCATCATTCTTTTCATTATTGGAGAAGAGAAAAAAAAAAAAAAATACAGAAATTTAAAATGACGGTCTTTTTTTAAATTATTACTAGAAATTTCGGCCAAAGGCACGAAAATGTAATTTAGCTTACAAAAATTTTAAAAAATAAATAAAATAATTTAAAAAATTAAAAAAAAATTGTTAAATATCAATCAAAGTGTGGAAAAGTTTGAACTTTCGAAATTTCAATTATTAATAGTTATAAAATAAAATTTCAACCTTTAATTTAGAGATATACGTCAAACTATTGAACTACATTATTGTTACAAGGTATGGAGTACTAGATTTGTAGAAAATTTTTAAAAATTTTTATTTTTTATCTCATTGCATAAATTATAAATTTATAATTTATTTTATTTTATCTATTTTTTTAATCACTTTTTTGGTTTACTTAATTTGTAAGTGGGAGTGATGGGTTTTTTATTTATTTATTTATTTTGGCAGGTGGATGTAGAAGCACTGGTGATACAAGGTCCAAAGCTAGGCACAGTGATGAGCCAAGTGAAGAAGCTAGAAGTGTCTGTGCTTGTCCTGGGTCAGAAGAAGCCCACCCCTCTTCTTTTCAATTGGTGGGTCTCTCTAATTTTTATTAATTTTCTATCTAAAAATATTTTTACATTCTTCACCTCGGATCTTTATCTTTAATTAATGTGTGTATATACATGTGTGTTGAATTTTTTTTTCTTTTCTTTTGCTTTGCTGTTAATAAATTGTCTAACAAACTGCAAAATTATATTGCCATTTTATGTCAACACAAAATCGCGATATTGCGGTTTTTTCGTAATTAATTATTCTTTAAATATAAACTTGTCTCACATTTTTTTTTATAGTGACTTATCTAAATGCAAATTTATTTCAATCTGATCTATAATTAAAAAAAAAAATCAATTAATTTAATTACATATGAGAACTTATATAAATGGTTTAGCAGGTGATAAAAAAAAAAAAAATTAATCAATTTAATCTCATATATAAATTTATAAACTTATCTACACGTGTGAATGGAGTTTAAAAGTTTAAATTTAAATGCATGATTTTGAAAATTTGAGATGCACAATATCACTTGATAAACAAATATTAATTAATTAAATGTGTCAAATATTAATTAATTAAATGTAATATATAGCAAGAAAGAGTACTCTAATTAACTTCAACTTAATTTAATATATAGCATTTTTAAAATTAAAAAAAAAAAACATTCTTATTTGAAATATATATTTTTTAATTTACAACAATTTTAAAGCTCTATCTCTAGTTTTTACTTGACTTTTTTTTCTTTATTTTTTGTCACACTTTTTATCTAAAACAATCTTCTTAAACTCCATATAATATAAAATTATAAACTAATGAATAAAAATAATAAGATAATAAATATTTAAAATTCGTTGAAATACAAATCCTTACTTGCTTACTCCTATTTTCTTAATTAGTTAAATTATATTTTTTATATTTATTCTCTTGTTAAATTATATTTTCTTATAAAAACTAAAAAAAAAAAACTAAAACATTAAAAATAAATTAAAAAATAATATTAATTGAATATTATAAGTTTGAGAGTATGAGATCGGTTAGATTGATAAATATTATCGGTTATAGTCTAAGGATTTAGAATGGAATTTAAATACTTATCATTAAATAAAAGTTTAGAAATTCTAGAACTAATTGTTTTGTCACATTTAAATGTTTTATTATGTTTGGATGATTTTTGTAATTCATTTAGACAAATGAATGAGAGTTTAAATAAGAGTTTGAAATAATGTTCAAATACTTTATTATATTCAAATAAATGAAATTGAGTTTGAATAGGAGTCTATAATCAAATTTAAGAACGACAATTTATTTATAAATACTCAAAAAAAAATTAATAACTGGGTTTAACAAGAAACCGCAATTCAAAAACGCAGTTTTGATAAATAAAAAAAACCAACATTCATAACTCGGATTTTAGTAATTAAGTGGGAAGAAATCACAGTATGATAAAGCGATTTTAGATTAAGAAATTGCATTATGATTTCGTGACGATTTCATTAATAGTATTTTTATAATTAAATTTTTTTAACATTATTTGAATAATTTATTTTGTTTTTAACAACAAAAAAAATATAAAAATAATAAAAAATAGTGTTTGTGTATATATATATATTTGTGCAATTGTGAGTAACGGGTTGTATTAGTTTTGGGAGCAGCCTGTGTGGTGGGATTGGCAGCACAGAGAAGTTTGTGGAGCATTGCATAAACAATGTGGAGTGCTTGACTATGGGGGTAAGAAAGCAGAGCAAAGGCATTGGGGGGTACCTCATCAGCACCAGATGGCAGAAGAATTTCTGGCTCTTGGCTTAATTATTAAGCTTTCCCAGTTACTGATATTATTATTGACATAATCCCAACCGTCTATGGTTCCCAAAAGATTACAAGTAAGAATATTTGTGTAGAAAATATGATATTAACGGTTTCTAATTCTCAGCTCCTTTTAGCTACTAATTACTAACTAGTTAGATCTATTGTATCCGTGACAGGCAAGGCAATCCCTCTCCTTCCATTTATAACTAAGACTAATTTGTTGGGCAATTTTAATATCTATAATTGCTGAACTCTTACATACATGTGTATATCTATCATATTATATATATATAAAGTAAAGCTGGTAAAACTTGCGCTATTGTTATGATTGTTATACCTAATTATAATTGTCTTACGTTACTTAGGACTCAACTTGAATATTATAATAAATATATAATTGTGACATGTGACACTTAATTATAATTATCTTAAAAGTAATTAGTATTTTATATAATTATTATTTATTTATAAATTTTAATTTTATTCAAATTAAAATATTCATGGATATCATTTAATATTTTTATTTAATATACACTTTTATTTATCATATAACTTCTTATTTTTTAGCGCCAATTTATAATTATAATTATTTT